>JFHB01000190.1:0-60155 GCA_000729835.1 Atkinsonella hypoxylon
TTTATAATAAGCTATATTTAAGTAAAAAGATATTATATTTAGATAACTTAGCAGCTATAGCTTACTTAGCCTTTATAGTATAGATTAAAACCTTAATAGAAAAGAAAGAATAAGTTATAGTTAATATAAGGCTGCTTAATAGTATAGTAATGCTAAATATATACTCTTTACTAAATTAATTAGATATTATAGTAGATATATATAGTAAGAAAATGTTTTTACTCTTTAATATATTAGGGTTTTTCTACTAGCTTTCTATAAGATAAAAGCATTAATCTTATATAGTAGTAATATTAAAATAAGAATTAAAAGTATTAAATATAGCGCTTATAGGCTTTAAGAATGCATTAGCTTTTGCTTAATAGTATATAGACTAATTATTTTAAAAGCATTAGTATTTTATATAAATCTATATTAATAATATTATTATATTCTTTAACTCTACTAAAGACTACCTTATATACCTTAATATAGTTTTATTAATTCTAGAGAAAAATAAGTTAATAATAGCTATAAAGAAGTTATTTATAGGCTATTTAGCTATTTAGCTATTAGGTTTTATTATTAATAGTAATAGAATTACTAATATAAATAATAGGCTAAAAGCTTTTTAAAAACTTAAGTTTTTAGTAGATCTTATAAATCTAGAGACCTTTATTAATATAGCTAGCTTTTTATAGAAGAGTATTTTATAGTTTAATATATAAATTTACTTACTATAGAAATAAAAGACTACTTTACTGTAAAAGCTTTATAAAAAAGGCTTAGCTAATAGTTTACTAAAACTAATACACTAAAAGAAAGCCTAAAAAGTAATATTTTTACTAAAACCTAAGGAAAAGAAAGTATTTTAAGAGGTAAAGGTATACCTTAATAAAAATACTGTTTTATAGCACTATAACTCTAGTAAGTATTTATTCTTTAAAGTTAACGCTTATAAAGAAGAATTTAGGCTCTTTATCTTTTAGCTTATAGGCAAATAGAATAATTATAGTATACCTAGTAAAGACATTAAAAACAATTAGCTTTAACTAATTCTTTTTCTCTTAAGATATACTTTTAACCTAAAGAAACGCTATAGATTAACTAAAGTAAAGGTAGCTATAATTATATAGAGTGTTTAAAAGCTATAGAAAATAGTTTAATTTAACTACTATACTATTAATATTATTATAAACTACTTACTAGCAAAAGGGATTATTAAATATACCTTACTTACTATAATAGATTTAGATAAAGCTAACCTAAAATTAGCTAAAGTAGTTAATTATCTATTGTAATTTAACCTAAGAGTCTTCTATATACTAGAAGTGCTAAATGTAGTGCTAAATATACTCTTTAGGTTGCTAGTTACAGTCTTATACTAAGAGAAGGCTTATAATAGTAAATTTAATAAGCTTAATATAAGTGCGTTTTTTGCTAAAGAATATAGTACTATAGCAGTATTAAATAAAGGTTTAAAAGAGGAAATTATCTAAGGCTATAGTTTTAATCTAAAGCTTAGTAGAATTATAGAAGATATTAAGGACTTTTATAAAAAGTAGAATTAGTAAAATTAATAAAGAAGACTAAGGATTTTACTGTATAGATAAACCCTATAAAACAATAGACTTTTATACTATTATAATAGAAAAGGCCTATTTTAACTGTATATACCTATAAAGGTTATAGAATCTATCCTTAAAATAGTTTATAATAATTAAAACTATTTTAGCGCCTATAGAATAGCAGTAGAATTATAGGCAGTTTACTTTCTGTAGATATATAAGTAGATTTAAGCCTATATTACTTACTGCTGTACCTATAAAGAAAATATAATTAACTGTAGTAAGCTACTAAAGGAATTAAGGTTGTTAGAGTTAGTTTTAACTTCTTTCTATATAATTTCGCTTAATTTTATTACTAATATACCTAAAGTTAGCTTAATAAATACTCTATAGCAAAAAGATAGATATAGCTTTTATAATTTACTATATTTAGTAAATTACCTATTTAGTAAGTAAACAATCCTTATACTTAAGTATATAATATATACAGCAGAAATTTAGGTAGAACTACTCTTATAAATACTGTATTTATTAGACTAAGGCCTTCCTAAGTAGATTATAAGTAACTAAGATCTAAAGTTTATTTCTAACGTTTAGAGAAGTATATTTACCTAAATTAGAAGTAAATTGCTTATAGCTATAGCTTACTACCTATAGATAAATAGAATAGCTAAATAGAAGAATTAAATAGTTATTATTACTGTTTAATACTATATAGTTATAAATCTAAATACACTATAGACTACAATACTTTTAGCACTACAGCACTAACTTAACAATACAGTAGTAGCTAGTATAGGGATTTCCTTTAACAAACTTATATATAGCTTCTAACTAGCTACTATTGTTAATTTAATCTAATTAGATAACGTTCCTAGCAATAGAATAGATATAAGCAATATAGCTATACTTTAGAAGCTATACTAGCAAGAGATAGAAACAGCTATTAGTATAGTAAATGCCTTAAGTAAGATTAAATATAACGCTTAGTATAAGCCTATTAATATTAAAGTAGAGAATATAGTTTACCTATAATTACACTAAGGATATATACTTCTAGAAAAGCTAAAAAAGAAATAGTTTTCTTAATAGATAAAGCTATATAAGGTTCTTATAAAAGTAAGCTTATTATTGTTTTACCTAGATTTCCTACTAGATTTATATATATATCTAGTAGTATTAGTAGCTTACCTTTAGAAGCTAAGATAAAGTAAAGACTCTTTTAACTAAAAAGAGTAACTACTACTGCTAATTATAATAGAAGGGTTTAGTATAGAGAACTATTAGGAAATTAAGCGAATTTATGCCTATTAAATCTAACGTTTCTATAGTAGGTTAAGTAAGCTATATTTAGAATTCCTTATACAATAAAAAGGGTTCTTTACTAAAGATAACTAATAGATTTCTAAAAATAAGCTTAAAGTTAATGCTTCTAAAATTATAAATAAATATCTATAGAAGCACTCTATAAATTAAGAAGAAGAGTATTAGTGTTATTAGAAGAGTAATATAGCCTACTAGAAAACCTTAAATTAGCTAGTAAAAGCTTACTACTAACTCTTTTCCTTATAAGTCTTAATTTCCTTTATTATATAATAAATTATTTAAATCTCTTAGTATCTCTTTCTTTATTTCCTTATTTATTATTATTAAAACTATTAAAATTAACCTATATTATAGAATTATAGAAGATTAGGAAGAAAACACCTATAAATCTATATACTATTGTTTTAACCTACTTTTTCTATAAATTTACCTTTACTTTTATAAATTTTTATACTTTCTACTATATAACCTTTTTCTTATGCCTTTATATATTATAAAGTCTTTATAAATTTATTAATACTATTGTAGCTGCTGCTCTTTCTATCCCCTTAGGCTATTATTTAGCTACTTTTAACAGTTAAACACTAGAATATTACACTAAAGGCAATAAACTGCTTATAGAGTAAATTCCTATAGCCTACAGAACTAACTAGCCTCTATAGAGCTACTTCTAGCCTCTTTTATTCTCTTTATAGAAAATCTACTACTATTATCCTTTTCTTTTAGTAGTTTAGAATTATTAATTCTAATAAACCTAAATAGCTTATTCTAAGAAGAGAACAATAATAGTAACTACACTTAAGCTATAATACTACTACTATTTAAACCTAAAGAAAAATATATTACTTCTAATATATATATTAATTATAATAATAGTTTTAACGCTAAGAGTAAAGGTTTTAAGTTTAAGGAGTAGGAATATAACTATAAAGGTAATATAGTAGCTATAAAGCTAGATAACATTAAAACTTATCTTATATTGCTTAATTTCTACTGCCTATATTGCACTTTTAGTAGGCTTAGAAGTGCTAAAGGCACCCTAAAAGTTAATAAGTTTATTCTTAGCACTATTTCTATAGAAATTAAAGATAATATTAATATTACTAATGTAGAGCCTATTATAGAAGACTATAGTTAGTATTACTACACTAATAGAGCTAAAGAAAAGGTATAGAATATAGAAAATACTATTTACACTTATATCTATAAATTTGCCCTTAAAGGCAGTATAATAGATAAAACTAGCATTAAGGTCTCTAAAGATAATATATATTACTTACTCTAGTAAAATATAGTAATATATATCTTTAGGATTTACAATAACTATAAAGTAAAGCGCTAGAACTAGTAATATAAAGGTAAAGATACTAAGGTATCTATAGGTAACGCTAGAGTAGCTAGAAGAGGCAAGATATAGGCAAAAGCAGCTGCTACTATATACTACAATAGCAATATAGTAAAAAGAGGTAAGGAAACTATTACTATAGATTTATCTATTAGTTTACTATTACAAGCAGTATTACTTACTATTTACTTCTCTAATAAATTTAGTAGAATTAATAGCACTATTATAGGTGCTTTAGCTAGTATTAGCTATATAGACTTACTCTTTATTCTATTAGCTAAGGTGTAATCCTAGAGCTAATATAACAGTCTCCTTTAGAAGAAGTATAAATTTAATGCTAAAGAAATAATTAAAGCCTACCTTAAAGATACTTCTATAGATAGTAACGCTATATAGAAGTAACTTAACCTCTATATTACTAAAATTAATAAGTTAAATAAAAAGATTAACTAGATTAAAATAGAGGCTAAAGGAGGTCTATTTAATAAGTAGTTTAATAAATTATAGACTGCTATCTATAGTATATATAACTAACTAAATAGCATAAGTTAATTTAATAAAGGTATTAATAACGTTATTAATAAAAATAAAACCTTACTAAAGGTTGCTAGTAATATTAATATACTATAGGCAGAAAGTAGATACTTATAATATAAAATTAACTATATTTATATAAACTTCTTAGAACGCTTAGCTAACTAGCCTATTGCTATATAAAGCCTCTTTAGTAATAAATTTAGCACTATTTAATATAGAAAAAGTGCTTAGTTTATACTAATTAATCTATCTTTAATGTATTTCTCTTTATTAATTCTATAAAAGATACTTTCTATAGTAAAGCTAACGCTAACTAAGGTAAAAACGCTAACTAAAAGGCTAGCTGTAGGTAAACTAGTAGAAACGCCTACTAAGCGTAAGACTAGTGCCTCTTAGGCAAAACTCTCCCTAAAGCTACTAGAAACGTTCTTTAGCTTTACTTTTTAAAGAGAACTAATAGCCTACTATAACTAACTAACAATTTACTGCTATTACTAATGCTTAAGGATTAGAATAAGCTATATATATATAAAGAAATACACTAAAGGGATCTAATAGAAAATTTACTTTAATATAGATTAATTTTTAATGCTTTTAATACTATATAGAATAATCTTACATAAAGAATGTACTATATAGATTTAATAAATTAGCTTTATTATATAAGATTAATTTATAGAATTTAATATTGTTTAGAATAATTTTATGCAACTTCACTTATATATAGAATATAGAATAAGCTTTAACGCTCTATTAGGTTTAAGGAAATCTATTAATTTAATATATAGATTTAATAGTTACTAGATTATAAGTATAATTTAAGCATTATAAGTGTATAGGAAAATACATAAATATAGCAACCTACGCTGTAGATTGCACTATAACAATAATAATACATACTTACGCAATAAAACAATAACTACCTTTCTGCGCCTTTTATAACAGCTAGATTAATAAGTTATTTAGTTTAATCTAATAAGCCTTTTAATAACTAACAATTAATTTTTAGAACAGCTAGAACAGCTAATCTTTTTTGTAGAGGCAGCACTTATTATAGAATAATCCTATAGACCTATAGGTTACTAGTGCATATAACTGCAATTATATATAAGTAGTTAGAAGTAACACTTAAGTAGTTAGATTAAACAATTAACTATTATTCATTAGAACACTATTACTAAATGCTCCTTACAGAAGCTCTCACGACTCCTCTTACGATTTATTGCATAACCTGTCGAATCCGATAACCCATCGTTACTTCCGATAAACCCACGTCGGATCCCACCGTAACACTAGCGTAGCTAAAAGTCTACTAGGAATAGTTCTTTTAGCTAGCTTCTGCAACCTAGATCGTTGTTCTAAAGGAATTAGAACTTCGCAATAGGAGCCTATAGCCCTTATTTTAGTAAAATCAAGCTTATAGGTCCTAGAAGGCTCTAAATTAGCTAGATATAGCTGTTTAGGACTTAGTGGTTTAGTACTATTTACAGTAGTATTAACTAAATCCACTATAGCAGGAAGGATGTAAGACTATAGATACAGAGGTAATTGTGACTACTGTAGGGTAGCACGCAAACGGTCTAGAAGTACCCTTATAGCTCTCTCTATTAGCCTATTCTGTTTGTAAATATAGGGGCAAGAGGTGCTAAAGTAAATACCCTTAGAAGATAGCTAAGCTTGCAACCTAGTATCGATTTCTGTACTACTATTAAAATAAAGGTGTTTAGGGTAGCAGTTATACTGGTTTTTTAATTCCTTAAAGAAGCCTTTAATACAGCTATAGAGAGTAGAACCCTCTTTATTAGCTAGATTAAAAGACTACTTATACCGTGATTTTCTATTAATTAGAAAAAGAACTAGAGGCCTCTTATTGTGCAGTATAGGCTCTATTTTAACGGTATCTCCCTCTATAATATCTAAACATCTAGGGGGGTTAGGAATAGTATGCTTACTAGGTCTTCTAACAGCTTTAGCTTAGTTGCAAGCTAGGCAGTTAAAATCCTTTTCCTTGATTTTTGTAAAATTAGGAATACCTTTAGTAATAGAAGCAGTCTTCTTTAGTAAAGGGAGTCCTATATGCCCTAATCTAACGTGCTAAGTAGCAGCTAATTCTAGGAGCTTCTTATAGGAAGAAGAAGCAGTAATAGAAGAATTACTACTAGAATTATTATTAGAGCTAGCTTCCTATTGCTCCCTATCTTGCTAGATCTCTTAAGAACTACGGGCCTTGTTTAAGGGATCTAGACGGCTATTTCCTCTAATATCTAGCAACTTAGGATTTAGACCTTCTAAATCCCCGTTATTAGAAGGAATCTAACTAGGAGCCTGTTTAGGAACTAGGGCTAATAGCTCTATAGCATCGTTATTGGTATTATCTTCTTCTTTAAAATTAGATAATTCCTCAATTTAGCTATATTCCTCTAGATTAAAACTAGGCTGTTAAGGGATTTAAACCTCTATAGGATAACTAGCATTATAACTGCTATTATAACTATTGCTAGCTAGAAATCCTATATAAGAGAGATTAGCGTAGTTTTTACACACTCTAGGGGTCTCTTGCCCCTTAAGCTGTAAGAAGAAACTATACTTTTTAGGATTTAGAAGCCTACAGCAGCTTCTATTAGCTAGAAATAGCTAATTTCTAAGGAGAGTGCCCCCTATTAAATAGTGCTTTAGACCACTAATTAGGTTAGTATCTAAACCTAGGCAATACAGAGCATCCTTTAGAGCTAAAGGCCTATATTTAGCTGGATTTATACTAACTAGTACCTAGAATACAGCAGTTCCCTATCCTTTAGGATAAATAGGACCTTCTCTAGTAGCAATAGGCGCGGTTTTACCCTTTTTTATAGGCTTAAAAGTCCTAAAAAATGCCTTATTGTTAACTATATAACAGGTAGAACCTATATTGTATAGTAAGGAGTTTTTAATTATTCTATTAGAATAGTTAAAAGAAGGGGTATTATTACTAGTAGTACTAGTATCACTAGTAGTGGATTCTGTATCTAAATCGTAAGAATTATCACTACTAGAACTGCTAAATTCACTATTGGAATCTATAGTATCCTAGTTGCTAGTAGATAGGTTATAACAACCTATAGCAAAAGCAGCTTCTCCATCCTTATTTCTAGAGTTTTTATTACTTCTTCTTCAGCCCTTCTACTTCTTCTTATTCTTAGAGGCTTTATCTATATCTTTAGAGGCATTAGAATCATTAGAATTAGAATCGTTAGAATTCTTCTTCTAATTAGGAGGATTCTTTCCTTAATTAGCCTTATTATTATTAGAACTATTAGAAGCCTTATAACTAAGAGCTTTAGATATAGAGGAGCTTTTATCTCTTTGTTCTTCTAATAAATTAGCTATAAGGAACTGTAAATTCAGCATTTTTACAGATAGACCTTATGCTCTAGCAGCTCTAATAGAATATTGCTGCCTTTCAGCCTAGCTAGAGAAGGTCTTCTTTAAAGCATTAATATAATAATTTACCTAGTCAATAGAATTAATAGCTACACTATAGAGCTGTAATCTAGCTAGTAAATTATTAAATTCAGCATTAAAAGCCTCTAAAGATCCCTTATAGTTCGAAAACAATAAGTTATAATAACTAGCATATAGCGTACTACGTTGTATTTTAGCACTCTACAAATATTGCCTAACTAGAACGTTATAGGCATCTATAGGGGACTTATGCTAGCTTATAGCAGCTTAAGGTCTAGATTAGCAACTATCTCTTATAATTATAAGGATAATAGCTTGTTCTGAATCTACTAAAGTACTAGCTATACTAGAATTATTAATAAATTAAGGGAATTCTAGTGCCCTAAATTAAATAGTTAAAGCTTACTTCTACTGTTTAAAATTTTTAGGGCCTTTTAGCTTAGCAGCCTCTAGAATAGAGTGGACCTTCTTATTTAACTCTTTTATAGTGCCTTTATTAAAAGCAGGCAGAAAAGTAGCACTATTAGAGGAACTAGAAGGTTTAGGGACTTCAAAAGAGACTTTAGAAGCTCTTTTAGAAGTAACAGGATCTACTACCTTAGAGGGAGACCCTATAGAGAGATTACCTATAGATGTAATTATAGTATTTAATTTACTTAGTAAATCAGCTATATTACCTTTATTTTAGCTTTGTTTTGCTTTACTATGCCTAATAAATCTATTTAGGGTCTCTTATTGCTTATCTATTTAAGCTTTTAGGTTAGCTTATACATTATAGACTTACACTACTCTTTCAGAAGCTAATCTAGCTTCTTTTAGAGCCTTCTTAGCTGTATAATCTTCTGTATTAGAAGAGGAATCTACTAGCTAAGGGGGGGACCTTACTGGACCAGGAAAGCTAGTAGCAGCTGTAGCTAGTGTACTAGAACCACTACCCCGTTTAGGGCTTGTGCTCTTTCCCTTGCCTATTCCTTTTAGTGCTATTTTAAGGGTTTAAAAAGTAGCTAATTTAACGCTCTTTTATAGCTAATTATAGCTAAATTACAGTAGAAATAGTAGTAAATAACAGGTAATAACCTCTTGTAGATATCAATAGATTGCTCTATTATAGGCCTAGAAGTGCCCTATATCTTCAGAAATTATACTGAGATTTTTCTCTAATTTCTTTTGTAATAGGTATAACGGGCTCTAAAGGCTGCGTTATATCGCAATCTATATACGCATACAATTTGTATAGCAGACTAGATTAACAAGCGGTTGCGAGGGGCATAAAACATAGGTTCTAGCTATTTTTAGCCAAAAAATTCAGGAGATTCTTCTCTAATTAGGTTCTAACAAATTAGTGGAGACCTAGGCACAGCTAATTTAGGGATATTTAGCTAATTCCCACTTTAAAATCCCGACTAGTGGGATTACTACATAAATTAATTCTGCGACTAAAAACACAGAAATATCAACAATAAGAGCTGTTAGGCGTGCACTACAAATTGTAGTATAGCTACTAACAGAGGTGCACAGGGTGCACAATATAACAACAACAAGCAATGCAGTACAGCGCTAAGCTTATTTCTTAATAGAAATAATTAATTAGGCAGTGCCTAATAAAACGATTCGCAGTGCAAATGTAATGTATGTAGATGTGTATATTTTAATGTTGCGCAACAATAGAACCTAGCTATTAAGAATAGCTTTAAAAGTGTGTATACATAGGGTGCATAGAACTAGTGCAGGAGGTATAGGGTGGGCAGAATGAAAACACCAGTATAGTGGCTGGCGATGTGTGTGCAGCAGGTATTAATAGCTTCCAGCAAGCTACTAATAGCAGCGATAGCTGCTAGCGCAGGTCTTAATATAGCTTCTAGTGGGTAATACAGTACACAATAGTAGATTTTCAGCGGGCTAACAGCTTGCAGATAGGTCTTCTAGGCTTATAACCTATTGAAAATAATAGGGATTATAGGACTAGATATCTAAGAGGGTAGTAGTCTCTTAGATTTAGCACCTATAATTGCTCCTAGCAATTATTACGTAGTAGAAGCAGCAGCGGCCTAAATTAAGCTGTAGTGTATAGTATAGATTACGTAGAGGCAATAGATAACTGTAATAGTAGTATCTTTATATTAAGAGCGCTGTAACAAATAGTAAGGGTAGGATCTTGAATCTTTCCAGTCCCTTATAGACTCTCTAACTATATTAGCAGGCTGTAGTCGCTAGAAGGGGCTTATAGGCTACTTTATAATTTCTACAAAAAGATTTACTATATAAAAACAAAAAAAATCGACTTACGGCTATATAAACGAGACGCCTACGTGCACAATTTAATAAATTCTACTAATAACAAGCAACCCTTATAAGCAACCCTATCCAACAATTATACCATTAGATAGCCCTAATTCTTAGCTTTTAAATAGTATACTTCTTGAATTTCTACTATTGCTAGTTGTGGAGAAAATCGCAGTTAAAGTTGACTATAGGTTAGGCAACTTTGCCTTGGTCGATTCTAGATGTTTCGCATCTAGTAACAGCGATATCTCTACTAAAAATCAACGTAACAAGACCTAATGAGGGTCACGTGATAGAGCAACTAGTAGGCATAAAAATAGGCTATATAGGGTAGCTTATTTTTAACAAGTTAGCTCCTGTACTAGTTAGCTATTCCCTTTATTATAAGGTCGGTAATAGCTACGCCTTTATCTTCCGTTATAGGCACTAGCTCCTCGTCGTTGTTTAACTTAGCTTTAAGACCCTCTTTAACTATTTAATTGTAGACTAAATCCTTAGATAACTTATTAATTAAGATTGGATTAACGCTAGCAGCTGTTGCTTTATCTATTGCAGTCTCCTATTTAATACTTCTAGCAACCCTTAAGACTAATATAACATTATTAAAATAGCACTTTAAGAGGAGCTTACCTCCTTTATTGCTGTACTTAAAGGTAACTTTAGCTATACACACAAAAGGCATTCTAAGGATTAATTATATATATAAAGACTTTAGTATAATATAAAAGCAAATTAGCATTTAAACGTTTCTAAGGTACAGCTTTATTATTATCTCTCTTAACATTATAAGCTTATACAACGTAAAAGATATAGTAATAGTCTCTTGCTTTATTAGAGTTATTTTTAAATTAAGCTCTTTAATAAGGTCCTTAGTAATAATATTCCCTTACAAACTATAATTTATAAGACTATTAATAAGTAAAGAGTTTAAGCTTCTAAGTTGTACTTAAAGGTAAGATAAGTTCTATAAATAGCTTATAATTGCTTTTAGCTTTAGAATACTATTTAATCCTTTAATATAAAGCGTATTTACCTATAGATTTATAATAGACTTTTCCTCTTTAATATAATTTCCTATATATTCTTATATAATATCCTATAAATCCTTCTAGATACTACTAAGCAGTTATTTTATATATTTATTAGTAATATCTTCTTTATTATCTTCTGCTGCCTCTTTAACTATAGTAGATATTATTTTAATAATATTAATTAATTAATCTTCTTACTCCTTAACTCTTTACCTCTTCCTTAGAATAGAATATAGAGGTATAACTTTAGCACTTATTCTATTAATATAATAGACTTTATTAACACTATCTACTTATATTAAGTATTTATTCCCTATTGCTTCTATAAGTGTAAGCATTAATTAGTATAGATCTTATAAGCTAACTCTAATCTTCTTCTAAAAAACATCTTTAAACAATTATATAAGAAGCTATACTTTTATATCTATAGAGCTATTTTCTTTAGCTTTCTTTTCTTTCCTTTTAGCTTAGTCTTCTAAAGCTCCTTCTTACTTAATAAAGTGTTATATCTTTACAGTATAAACTCTAAAGGGCTAAGCTATAATTCTCTTCTTAATTAGTATATAGAGAGTCCTTTTAGGTCTATATTTCTTTATCTTAAACGTTAAAGTTACTATAGTACTATTAGTAGAGTCTCTCTTAAGAATAGCTTTTAGTAGAATATATATTAGGTAATAATTAGAAATATTAATCTTATTAAAGATTTAATCTAATATCTCTCTCTCTTTCTTACTAAGCTTTTAATAGTTTAACGTTTTTCTACTAAATTCCTTAACTTAAGAATAATACTGTTTTATAATATAGTAGTTAAAACAATTAACCTAAAATACTATAAGCCTATAAAGATAACTTTTTATACTAAGAAAGCTTTATATAAGAATAAGTAGCACTAGATTATTTAATTTTACTATTAAGATACTTACTCTTTAATTATACTTTATAAAGCTAATCTTATTATTATATTAATAAAACTAGCATTAATTTATATAATAACCTTTTTTACTATAGTAATAGCAGTAATGCTGCCTTATATAGCTTCTAGTTGTATAGGTCCTAAAGCTTTAAGCATTATTATATATATTAATAGCGTTAATATATATATTCTACTTTTCCTTCTTCTTCTTTCTAAATTTCTCTTTAAAAAGCTTTATAATATCTATCTTTAAAACTACCTACTTTATAAGTATAATCTTTATATCTTTAAACTTCTAGGTTAAATTATTTATTTAATCTTTTACTTCTAAAATAAACTATATAATTTCCTTAGCTTTATAACTAAAATTACTTATACTATAATACTTAAAACTTTTTCTACTTAGAGGTATATAAAGGTAGTCCCTTCTATTATTATAGAGTTTAGAATTATAGTCTTTTAGCTCTATTCTAGCTTATATATACTAGCTAAGCTGCTCTAATAACTCTCTATAGAGTATTGCAATAAACTTAGCTCTAGTAACTTTTATTTAATCTATAAAGCTAGTAAGTACAGCATCTAGTAAGGCCTTATAAATGTAATTAAACTAAGAGGTTATACTACACTATATATAGAGCTTAGCGCTAATTATAGCAGCTTAATGCTCTTAAAGCTAATAGAGAGTATCTTTTATAGTCCTTAAATAGTTTCTCTTTAGGTCTTTAAGCTTCTTATTAGCTTACTCCTTTTAATTCTAAGGAGTAGCTTTATACTAAAGTAAAAGCTACTTTTTAGCTTCTTTTTAATTATATAAGGTATAAATAACCTTTATATACTTATAGATTAATAGATTAATATAATAAATAAATATCTTCTATTAGTTTTCCTTTAGAATAAATAAGGTTTCTATTTTTAGCTTAAAGCTAGTTAAGTAATTAAGAATATTTTCTCCTTTAAATTAGTATATATTAAACTTCTTATTAAAGGTAGCCTAAGCTTACTGCTTTCTAATAGCTTTACCTATAGCTTTAGTAAGAGCCTTATAAAGTATAGCTATAGTACTACTAGTACTAGCCTTTTTATCTTAAGTATTTAATTCTATTGTAACCTTAGGTTCTAAAACAACTTTTTTAGAAGATTTACTAGATTAGCTAGAGCTAGTATTAGCTGCTTTAGATATAGAGCTTATGCTTTTTTTTAAGAGATATAAAATACTAAACTTATATAAATAACTAGTAAAATAGCTTAATATAGAAGGTAGGTATAAAAAGAATAATTAATCTTACTTAATAAGAAGAGTATAATATATATAATTCTCTATATTAGCTATACTTTTAATGCTTTTACCTTTTACTTCTATAGTTATATAAGCTTTTAATACTAAGATATAAAGGCTAAGAACTTAATTATTAATAACAGTAAATATAAAGATAACTACTAAGATAAGGATAAAAAAGAAATTTTTCTCTATAATTAAATAATTATAATATTTAAAGGACTTAAAAACTTCCTTTTTGCTATATTAAGGCTATCTTAGCTAAGAGCAAAATAGAGGTTAAATAGGCTAGTTAGTATTTGCAATATAGCAATTGTCTTTAACTAAGCCTAGCCCTTTTTAGCTTAAAAAAGCTATAGAAATTTTCTTTCTCCCTTAATTAAATAATCCCTTATAATATAGAGCTTTTATCTCTATAATTTCCTTCTTTCTTATATTAGTAATATTTAAGCTAAAGTGCTCTTCTATCTCTAATGCTTAGCAGCTTTTCTTCTTTCTTCTAGGATCTCTATAAAAAACCTTCTAATTATATAACGCACTTTAATTAGAATAAATCCCTAGTAAAGCCCCTATTTTTATTGCCTTAAAACTAAACCTTTAAATAACTATACAGCTTACACTAAAGTAGGTAATAATATAGTGTACATTAAGATTAAAGAGAATTAGTAAAGAGAGTAAGATATTTATTAGTATATACTATTAAGTAATAGTAGGTAAGAAGATTAAATAGTTAGAAAAGGTAGAAATAAAATATTAATTGCAGCTTAGAAGATATATATATACAAAAGGAGCTAAATGTACTAAAGAGTTAAGGAAAGTGTTACTAGCAGCAAAGTAATATCTCTTAAGCGTTAAGTGTTATAAATTAAAGTAAGCTAAAAGATATTAATTAATTAAAAGAGATAAAGGCTAAAAAGAATTAGCAGAAGCTGCTTGCGCGCTTGCTTGCTTAAACTATTTAGACGTCTAGGCAATGCGCACTCTTATAGAGAAAACCTGTATGTAGCATCCCTTGCAAAGCTAATATAAGAGCGCAAGGGGGTAACCCCGCCGCGACACAATACCTAGTAACTTAATAGGTATATTAATAGAAATACTACCTTCTTCTTTTTCTCTATAGAATATAAGATTCCTTTTGCTTCTAGTAGTATAATTATTACTTCTCTCTACAATAAATCCTTCTTAAACTAATATAAAGAGAGTCCTTAACCTTATAAAGATCTATAAAGAAAGCAATAAATATAGCAGCAATATATTCGATTTTATTATACTAAAAGTAGTTATACTTAAAGACCTATACTAATAGCTTAATTTCTTAGAACTAGTAATAATAAAGGTATTTCTAGTAATGCTAATAGGTAAAGTATATAAATTCTACCTTATAATAATTACAATAAGTATAAGGATAAATTATACCTTTAATTAAATAGTTAAAATTATTAGATAACACTTTAAGACTTTAACTAATAAGTAATTCTATTGTTAAAGATAGAATAGTATTATATTATGTAATATAATTACTAAGAATCCTAATAAATCTATACTTAACTGCCTTAACATAATAATCTAAAACCTTTAAGATATCTATAATAGTCTTTTTAACTCTCTTATAAATAATTCTAAACTTATTAAGTAAACTCTTTAAGCAGTTAAAGGTATCCCTAAATATAGCTAAGCTAAATTTATAACTAATATAACGTTCTAAGAGCTTATTAGTAACCTACAAAAGTTAATTAGTATTATAGAAGTATAGAAGAAAGTTAACTAATTTTACGCTAGATTTAACTAACTTAATATTAATAATGTTAAAAGACAGACCACTAGGTTACTCTGCAAAAGGGAATACACTCTACTAATGTAAAGTGCTATTAGCGCCTATATAGTATAGTTCATTATTATTAATAAATAATAAAGCTCTCTATATAGACTATTAATATTAACGTTTAAGAGATCCTAGCTGTAGCAGAAGTAAGACCTAAAAATAACGCTGCTTTATTTATAGAAAAAAAGAATATTAGTTAATAAAATATAGCAAAAAAGAACGTTAAGAAGTACAGTAAAGATAATAGAATAATAAGAAGTATAGAACCTCTCCTTTAGACAGTAAATTTAGAGCCTATCTATAAGCTTATAAAGAATTAAGTAAGCCTATATAGAATAATAGTTCTAATAATACTTAAGATATAGGTAAGGCATTTATTAAAGAATTTAATATAGCTAATAAAGGAAAAGCTCTTTAGCTAATAATTATATAATTCTTTACTAATACTGTTAGTAGACTAAGGGTCTTATTTATACTCCTTTAAGTTAGCTCTACAACTAGTTCACTAGTGCATTAGTATTTACATTAAAGAGGTTTAAATTCGATTATCTAGGAGTTATATTTAACTAGCAAAAGAGGCTATATTATATACCCTGTTAGATGCCTTATATGCCTTAGGTATAGTGTTGTATTAAGGGGGAATTAAGGGGTATTAGCGACCCTAATGTAAGTAGAGACTAATATACAGATGCAACTAATTAGCAGTTGTATCTACCTATATAGGTGCTAGAATTGTATAATAGAGTTATAACAATTTTAACACTAGTAGTCTCTCTTTTTATTGTGCTAGTAGAGTAACTCTAATAGTTATAGTAATAATAAAATAGATTAAAGGAATAAACAACAATAAAACTAATATTCTTCTACATTAATTTATAGGTCTCTTTACTTAGCCTTCTATCTATATATTAGCTTTATTGTTATTAATAAAGGATTTAAGAGTCTTATTTAGTGTTGCTTTTGTTATTAAATTAGTAATATTATCTTTACTGTTAATCTAATAGATTTTGTTGATTTTGCGCCTTTTATATAATTAATATAGCGCTATAATGCTAATTATTAATCTCTTTTCCTTCCCCTACTTCTATTATATTACAGTGCTAGTATAGAGCTAGAGCAGTAGCAGTAGGGGCGTAAGATAGGGCTAGAGGGGCTAGAGGATTACTAATAGCACACTTAGCTACCTTTTAAACAGCCTTATGTTTATAAGCTAGAACCTACTAAAGTTAGCAATAGGCTACGTCTAGAACTAGGGAGAGGCCTTACTGCTTCTTTACTACTCTTAGTAAACTTAGCCTAGAAGTTAAGTAATACTTAAATTTTATTCTAATAAACTAGGGACTGCTTTAGCTACTAAAGCGTTAGTAAAGAAAGCTTAACTTAAAACTAAGGGTACTTATAGAAGTATAATAATAACGTTAAAATATACAGCTAAAATATAAACTACTAGTACCTATAACATTAGGTTAAAGCTAGAACTATTATAAAGAAGAGGTAGTACTTACTCTACTAGTAGCAATACTAAATAGTAGGGTTATAGATATAGGAAATATATAGCTAGTAAGGCTAGTTATAGACAGCACTAAGCTAGAACTAGGTTAGTAAAGGCATTAGTAAGAAGGTAGAGTGCTTACGCTAAGGGCTAAAGCAGTAGAATTTTTAGGTATTTTTTTAAAAATTTTAAAAATTTTAATAAAAATTTTTTCTTTAACTTAAGTTAGTATAAATAAAGAATAAAGATAGAGTAAAGAACCTATAGGTGTAGTAAAGGGGTAAAATTATAAAGCTATTTCTATATAATAGAAAAAATTAGTAAAAAATCAATAAAAAGGGAAGTAATTAGCTTATAGCTGTACAGCGCTACTATATAGAAACTAGCTAGAGGCTTAGCTTAAGGGGATTTAGAAGAAATATATAGAAGAGAAAGCTTAAAAGAAAAAGAAGAAGAAGAAGGGAATATAAACCTAGAGAAGCTCCTTTTACTTATAGTTATAGCTAGCTTACTTTAGTAGATAAGGTTAAACCTAGCCTATAATTTATAGGTAGGTAGAGACTAGTACAGCACTAAACTATAACTCTAAAGACTTATAGTATATACACTTTAGCTTACTTATAGAGAGGCTCTAACTTACTCTCTACTTAATGTAGTAGTTCTAAAGGCATAAGTAAATTAAGCTTATTAGCACTAGATTGCAACTAGCTTAAGCGTTCTTACTTCTACCTAACTTAACTAGTTAGTAATATATATAACTATATAGCAGCTAATAGCAAGTAAGGCAATAGTAAGAGCTATAGAGCAGCGCTAGAGCGCTATTAGTGTAGTAGAGCTAAAGGCTCTTTACTTTCTCTCTCTTCTCCCTCTCCCTTCCTTCTTTACTACTTAAGTATATATATAGGTGTATATATATATATCTAGCAACGCTACTATAGCTGTTAGCCTAGTGCAGTAGAGCATTTACTGTTTATAATAGGGACCTTGCTAAAGCCACTTAGGCTCTATAGCAGCATTTGTTATAGAAGTACTAGGGTTTTCCTCCCTACTATAGGGTTTTTCTACAGTAGATTAGTTACTAAGCAGAGGTTCTAGCTCTTTAGTGTAATTTAATAATAATAATAATCTCTTTTCCTTTATTATGCTAAGCTTTATAAGGCATTTATATAATAAGAATAAATCTATATAAACTACTAGTGGAATTAGCAGTATCTATAGCTGCTTTATTACTATATTTAACGTAGTGCTAATAGCATGCAATATATCTACGCTTTATACTATACTATATAGTTCTAATGTAAGCGCGCTCCTTATAACTCTTTTGCTTTTAATAAAGCTATATATAATAATATTACCTTTTATTATAAATTTAGCGTTCTCTTTATAAGCTTCTTTATTGCCTAGAATAATTATATATTCTATCTAGAAGCTTAAATCTTTATTATTTATAAAGGATTTATTAATAAATATATATAATTTAGCAAAGGGGAGGTCTATTAGGATATATTATAATCTATAGGTTTAGTTATTAATCTGCTATTAGAGCCTCTTATTTAGTTACTTAATATTGTTAATTGTAATATTTTGCTGTTATATAGTAATAGAAAGATTAAATACAGCTTCTAGTTAATAGATTGTAGCAATATATATACTGTAAGCTTATTGCTTAATATACTATTATTTTATTAAATCTATATTAATACTAGTAGTATTAATAGGCTAAATTCTTTTGCTTTAACCTTTCTAGTAAAGGGTTAAAGTGCTGTTATTAGATTTAGTTAATGTATATCTATTAAAAATTAGTAGTGTTTCTGCTGTTAAGCTCTACTTTAGCTTTACAGTAAAATTAGCTTTCTATAGTTTAAATTCCTTATAGTTAAAGAAGGTTCTATTGCTTAGTTCTAGTGTATTATTAGTCTATATTCTAATAAGTCTAAAGCAGTTATTATTATTTAATATTAGTAAGTAGGGGTTATATATTAATGTAACTATACTTAAATTATTACAGTAGTAGTAGAAGTATATAGACTACTAATATATACCTACTTTAGCGATTCTATATAAAGGCTTAATTACTTCTATTACTGTATTGTAAAGATATAGGTATTTAATTTAGTTAGGAAGTTATACAATAATAGATCTATTTAAATTAGTGTTAGATTGCATATAAGCCTATATAATATTGTAGATCTATAGAACAATATTGCGTTCTTAGAGGGATAGAGCTAATACTATAATTAGACGTTAGCTAGCTTATTAGATCGTTAGGGATTGCGTTAAAATCAACAATTTATTGTTGTTATTATATCCTTAGATAACTAGTCTTAACTTCTTATATAGCAATATAGTTCCTTTTCCTTTAACTTCTTAAACTATATAAGATTTAAAGATATAGCTGTTATATACAGTAGGGTTAAATTTAACGAATTAGAAGATATCTCTAGCTAGTAATGCATTAATTTTAGCTTATTAAATGCTTTAAATAGAGCACCTTTTGCTATAATCTTATTGTTTTTCCTTAGTTAAATAACTAGATTATAGTTTACTATTTCTTTTATAGAAAGGAAAATTTTATTGCTAAATTTATACAGCAATATATAAGTAGAATTAATACTACTACTAGGGTTAGGATTATAAGGACTACTAGCAGTTAGGCTAAAAACAGTAATATATCTATTTAGTTTATTGTTAAAAGTAGAGAAATTTTATATAGAATTAATTAGAATAGAAAGAGGATTCTTTCTTAGTCTTTTAGGGCCTTTTTTCTATATTAAATTTAGGTTAATTGGTTATTTTGCCTTTAGGGGTCTTTCTCTTTTCTTTAGTAGAATAGAATTGCTTTTAAGTAGAGATTCTATATTGCTTTTATTAGATATAATATTAGAAATAGCAGAATAATTATTAGATTTATTATTATTATAGTAGTAGGGTTTTACAATAGTTATATAAAAATAAATAGAGCTATAAGGCATTTATATAGTGCATCCCTTGCTATTTATAGTAAGCAGCTTATAGGGACCTTACTAGCTTTCTTTTTTACACTATATATATACTTCTAACTGTAGAGGTAGTAAATATATAGGTATTGTATTTAGACTGTTGCAAGAGGTAAAAGCATTATAAATTTGCCTTTATACTAAGCACTTTTAGGCTTTATTAGTAGCTTTACGTAGAATTAAAGCTTATTATATTACAGAAAGGCTTAGAGGTAAATTATCTATTATATAGAGATAGGCACTAAAGACTAGTAATATAGGTATAAGACTATTAGGTCCAGCAGAATTATTAATAGCTTTGTCGACAGACCAAGGGTCTAATTTATACTCCTTCGAGTCAGTCCTATAACCAATTCACTAGTGCACTAGTATTTACATCAAAGAGGTTCAAATTCGGTTATCTAGGAGTTGTATCTAACTAGCAAAAGAGGCTACATTATATACCCTATTAGATACCTTATATGCCTTAGGTATAGTGTTGTGTTAAGGGGGAATTAAGGGGTATCGGCGACCCCGATATAAGTAGAGACTAGTGTGCAGATGCAACTAATTAACAGTTATATCTACCTACGCAGGCGCTAGAATTGCACAATAGAGTTATAACGATTTTAACACTAGCAGTCTCTCTTTTTATTGTGCTAGTAGGGTAACTTTAACAGTTACAGTAATAATAAAATAGATTAAAGGAATAAATAACAATAAATCTAACATTCTTCTGCATTAATTTATAGGTCTCTTTATTTAGCCTTCTACCTATATATTAGCCTTATTATTGTTAATAAAGAATTTAAGAGTCTTATTTAGTGTTGCTTTTGTTATTAAATTAGCGATATTATCTTTACTATTAATCTAATAGATTTTATTAATTTTGCGCCTTTTATATAATTAATGTAGCGCTATAATATTAATTATTAATCTCTTTTCCTTTATTGTGCTAAGCTTTATAAGGCATTTATATAATAAGAACGAATCTATATAGACTACTAGTAGAATTAGCAGTATCTATAGCTGCTTTATTACTATATTTAACGTAGTGCTAATAGTATACAATATATCTACGCCTTACACTATACTGTATAGTTTTAATGCAAGCGCGCTCCTTATAACTCTCTTGCTTTTAATAGAGCTATACATAATAATGTTGCCTTTTATTACAAATTTAGCGTTCTCTTTGCAAGCTCCTTTATTGCCTAGAATAATTATGTATTCTATCTAGAAGCTTAAATCTTTATTGTTTATAAAGGATCTATTAATAAATATATATAATTTAGTAAAGGGAAGGTCTATTAGGATGTATTATAATCTATAGGTCTAGTTGTTAATCTGCTATTAGAGCCTCTTATTTAGTTGTTTAATATCGTTAATTGTAATATCTTACTGTTATACAGCAATAGAAAGGTTAAATGCAGCTTCTAGTTAATAGATTGTAGCAATATACGCGCTCTAGGCTTATTGCTTAATGTACTATTATTTCGTTAAATCTATACTAACACTAGTAGTATTAACAGGTTAAATCCTCTTACTTTAACCTTTCTAGCGAAGAGTTAAAGTACTGTTATTAGATTTAGTTAATATATATCTATTAAAAATTAGTAGCGTTTCTACTGTTAGGTTCTACTTTAGCTTTACAGTAAAATTAGCCTTCTATAGTTTAAATTCCTTATAGTTAAAGAAGGTTTTATTGCTTAGTTCTAGTGTATTATTAGTCTATATTCTAACAATTCTAAAGCAATTTTTATTGTTTAATATTAGTAGGCAGGGGTTATATATTAACGTAACTATACTTAAATTATTACAGTAGTAGCAGAAGTATGTAAACTACTAATATATACCTGCTTTAGCGATTCTATATAGAGGCTTAATTACTTCTATTACTGTATTATAGAGATATAGGTGTCTAATTTGTTTAGGAAGTTATACAATAATTAATCTATTTAAATTAGTGTTAGATTGCACATAAGCCTATATAATATTGTAGATCTATAAGATAATATTGCGTTTTTAGAGAGATAGAGCTAGTGCTACAATTAGGCGTTAACTAGCTTATTAAATTGTTAGGGATTGCGTTAAAATTAACAATTTATCGCTATTATTATATCCTTAGATAACTAGTCTTAACTTCTTATATAGTAATATAGTTCCTTTTCCTTTAACTTCTTAAACTATATAAGATTTAAAGATATAGTTATTGTATATAGTAGAGTTAAATTTAATAAATTAGAAGATATCTTTAGCTAATAGTGCGTTAATTTTAGCTTAGTTAAATGCTTTAAATAGAGCACTTTTTGCTGTAATCTTATTGTCTTTCCTTAGTTATACAGCTAAGTTATAGTTTACTGTTTCTTTTGTAGAAAGGAAAATTTTATTACTAGATTTATATAGTAATATATAAGTAGAATTAATATTACTACTAGGATTAAAATTATAAGGACTACTAGCAGTTAGGCTAGAAACAGTAATATATCTATTTAGTTTATTGTTAAAAGTAGAGAAATTTTATATAGAATTAATTAGAACAGAAAAAGGGTTCTTTCTTAGTCTTTTAGGACCTTTTTTCTATATTAGGTTTAGATTAATTAGTTGTTTTACCTTTAGGGGTCTTTCTCTCTTCTTTAGTAAAATAGAATTACTTTTAGGTAGAGATTCTATATTGCTTTTATTAGGTATAACGTTAGAAACAGCAGAATAATTATTAGATTTATTGTTATTATAGTAGTAGGGTTTTACAATAGTTATACAGAAATAAATAAGGCTATAAGGCATTTATATAGTGCACTTCTTACTATCTATAGTAAGCAGCTTATAGAGGCCTTACTAGCCTTCTTTTTTACGCTATATATACACTTCTAACTGTAGGGGCAGTAAATATATAGATATTATATTTAGGCTATTATAGAAGGTAAGAGCATTGTAAATTTGTCTTTATGCTAGGCACTTTTAGGCTTTATTAGTAGCTTTACGTAGAATTAAAGCTTATTATATTACAGAAAGGCTTAAAGGTAAATTATCTATTATATAGAGGTAGGAACTAAAGACTAGTAATATAGGCATAAGACTATTAGGTTTAGCAGAATTATTAACAGCTTTAATAGCTATTTAAAGCTTTTAATCCTTTATAATACTAGTATTAGTGCCTAATTTATCGTTAATAATGTTGTAAGCTCTTTGTAATAGGCTATAGTATTATTTAACTTTATTAATGCTGTTATAGGATTTAATAGGAACTTTATTAATATTAATAGACAATATTTATATATAATAGTAGAATTTAGCGGATGTAAAGTTCTTTCTAGCATTATAAACTATCTAGTTAGAAGAACCTAGATAGGTATTAATCTAGCATTCTTTTAATATATTCTAGATGTTTTATGCTTTCTGCTTTTAGGGTTCTAGAAAGTAGGCTGCCTAAAATAAAGTTGTAGAATTAACAATATAAAGAATAGGGCTGCTGTTTAGATATATAATATTAACAATAATTTTATAGTTAAAATTATAGTTATCTTTTAACGTAAATTAGAATTAACTAGGTAATTTACTGTTAAGTTAGCAGTAGTAGCAAACTTATATAATTCTATTAATAGCGTTATTATTACTAATATCTTTACCTGCACATTATAGAATCTTTATTAATTGTTGTATAGAGGGATACCTAAATTAACAATAAAGTTAATAGATTTACTTTTCTAACAAGAAAAATGCAGCTACTTCTGTAGCTTCTAGAGTCTACTATAGATGTCCCTATTTCTAGATAATAGAAACCTTTTAATTACCTTAAATTAGTACGTTTTTAAGGTTGTTAAGCTTTATATACATCTTATCTATATTATTAATGCTGTATAGAAATAGAGTGCTTATATTAATTATATAGAATATAATTAAGCTAAAGACTATTAAAACTATAATAAAGCCTATTAAAGTTGCTAATTCTACACTAAATGTAATTATATAGTGTTAATTAGATAAATTTATCTTTAATAAAGGCATTTTCTTTACTAGTGCCTATACTTAGTTAATTCTAGCTGTTAATACGCCTACTGCTCTAGTGTTAGGTAAGATGCCTCTAAATGTCTTACTAGAATAACATTCTTCTAATATATAAGATAATAAATATAATAAGGGATCTATAGGATTTAATTAATCTTCTATAAATAGGTCTTCCTTATGTAGAGTATACTAGTAGGCTTCTTCCTTAAGGTTCTAGAAGATAGCTCTATTGTCTATAGTTGCAGTATTAGTAAAGAATTATATAATTATTAGCTAAAGAGCTTTTCCTTTATTAGCTATATTAGATTCTTTAATAAATGCCTTACTTACATCTTAAGTATTATTAGAACTATTATTCTATATAGGTTTACTTAGTCCTTTATAAGCTTATAAATAGGCTTTAAATTTACTGTTTAAAGGAGAGGTTCTATACTTTTTGTTATTTTACTATCTTTACTATACTTCTTAACGCTCTTTTTTGCTGTACTTTATTAACTAATATTCTTCTTTTCTATAGATAAAGCAGCGTTATTTTTAGGTCTTACTTCTGCTACAGCTAGAGTCTCTTAAACGTTAATATTAATAGTCTATATAGAGAGCTTTATTATTAATATTAAGTTAGTTAAATCTAATGTAGAATTAGCTAATTTCTTTCTATACTTCTGCAATACTAATTAACTTTTATAGGTTGCTAATAAGCTCTTAAAATGTTGCATTAGTTATAAATTTAGCTTAGCTATATTTAGGGATGCCTTTAACTGCTTAAAGAGTTTATTTAATAAGTTTAAAATTATCTATAAAAGGGTTAAAAAGGCTGTTATAAATGTCTTAAAGGTTTTAGATTATTATATTAAAGCAGTTAAGTATAGATTTATTAGAGTTTTTAGCAATTATATTGTATAATATAATACTGTTCTATCTTTAACAATAGAACTGCTTATTAGTTAAGGTCTTAAAGTGTTATTTAACGATTTTAACTATTTAGTTAAAGGTATAATTTATCCTTATATTTATTGCAATTATTATAAGGTAAAATTTATATACTTTACCTATTAGTATTACTAAAAATGCCTTTATTATTGCTAGTTCTAAGAAATTAAGTTGTTAGTATAGGTCTTTAAGGATAACTACTTTTAGTATAATAAAATTAAATATATTGCTGCTGTATTTATTGCTTTCCTTATAGATCTTTATAAGGTTAAGGACTTTCTTTATATTAGTCTAGAAAGAATCTATTATAGAAGGAAGTAACAGTTATACTGCTAAAAGCAGAAGAAATCTTATATTCTATAGTAAAGAGAGAGAAGGTAGTATTTCTACTAATGTACCTATTAGATTACTAGGTATACTTAACAAAAGTAATAGAGAGAGTGCTAAAGGTATAAGAGAAGAGTTCTATAAAGAAGATTAAGGCTTCTTTACTGTAGATATAGGTTCTACATCTAGGTGTAGATTTAAGTGGAATTTACCTAATGCTACTTATTTATTAATCTCTTCTTCTAGCTATATAGATTATTCCTCTTTCTATAGTACTTTTTTAAGGGAATTAGCAATTTAGCTGCTGCTTCTGCCTATATAGACTCTATATTTATATAGTAAATTGTATAACGCTTTAATAATTAAAGTAGAAGCTCTTTAAAATAGGTCTTTATTTTAGTTATAGAAGTTAAATTTAAAGTTCTTCTATTATTCTTAATCTTTAAATCTTTAATCTTTATAAAGGTTAATTATAAAGGTAATTCTATTGTTTAGATTAGTAGTAGTAGTAGTTTCTAGGTTAATTTTATATATTAAGTTCTAATCTATTAATAGAAGTTTCTAATACTTTTAAAGTTATTCTAAGAGCTTATTAGGTTGTAGTTATTACTTAAATTCTTATAAATCTACCTAAAGTTGTTGTAAACTTATTGTATTAAATAAGATTAAGTAGTATAGAAAGAGAAAGTAGGTATAATAGAATTAGTATAAAGATAGAGAGATTTAGCTAGCTTCTAGCTAAGTTCTAAGATAGTTAGAGGAGTTAAATCCTATAGCATTAGCTGCTAAGGGTTCTAGCTAGTAATTTAATTCCTTAGGAGTTTAATATTAATAATTAGTTAAACTAAAACGTTGTTGTAAGTAAATACAACTTAGTAACTAAGCAATTATAAAGATATTTCTTCCTTTAGCACACTTTACTAGTTGCATTAGCCGCTAAGGGTTCTAGCTAATAGTATTATATCTCTTCTTGCTAAATCTAGCTAATCTATAGTTAGTTGTGCTAATCTCTTTAGTTATACTAAAGACTCCTAGTTAAGTAACTACTAATTAGTGTTAATAGACTAAGGGTTTAATTTATACTCCTTTAAGTTAGTTCTATAACTAATTCACTAGTGCACTAGTATTTACATTAAAGAGGTTTAAATTTAGTTATCTAAGAGTTATATCTAACTAGCAAAAGAGGCTATATTATATACCCTGTTAGATGCCTTATATGCCTTAGGCATAGTGTTGTATTAAGGGGGAATTAAGGGGTATCGGCGACCCCGATGTAAGTGGAGACTAGTGTGCAGATGCAACTAATTAACGGTTGTATCCACCCACGCAGGCGCCGGAATCGCACGATGGAGTCATAACGATTCCAACAAGCTTTAACAGCTATTTAAAGCTTTTAATCCTTTATAATACTAGTATTAGTGCCTAATTTATTACTAATAATGTTGTAAGCTCTTTATAATAGGCTATAGTACTATTTAATTTTACTAATACTATTATAGGCTTTAATAGGAACTTTATTAACATTAATAAATAACATTTATATATAATAGTGGAATTTAGTAGATATAAAGTTCTTTCTAGTATTATAAACTATCTAGTTAAGAGGACCTAGATAGGTATTAATTTAGTATTCTTTTAATGCATTTTAGATATTTTATACTTTCTGCTTTTAGGGTTCTAAAAAGTAAGCTACTTAAAATAAGGTTGCAGAATTAATAACGTAAAGAATAGAGCTACTGTTTAGGTATATAATATTAATAAGGATTTTATAGTTAAAGTTATAGTTATTTTTTAGTATAAATTAGAATTAACTAGGTAATTTACTGTTAAGTTAGCAGTAGTAGTAGACTTATATAATTCTATTAATAGCGTTATTATTACTAATATCTTTACCTATATATTGTAGAATCTTTATTAATTATTGTATAGAGAGATATTTAAATTAATAATAAAGCTAATAGATTTACTTTTTTAATAAGAAGAATATAGCTACTTCTGTAGCTTCTAGAGTCTACTATAGATATCTCTATTTCTACATAATAGGAACCTTTTAATTGCCTTAAATTAGTATATTTTTAAGGTTATTAAGTTTTATATACATCTTATCTATATTGTTAATGCTATATAGAAATAGAGTGCTTATATTAATTATATAGAATGTAATTAAGCTAAAGACTATTAAAACTATAATAAAGCTTATTAAAGTTACTAATGTTACGCTAAATATAATTATATAGTGTTAATTAGATAGATTTATCTTTAATAAAGGCATTTTCTTTACTAGTGCTTATACTTAGTTAATTCTAGCTGTTAATACACTTACTACTTTAGTGTTAAGTAAGATGCCTTTAAATATCTTACTAGAGTAATGTTCTTTTAATATATAGGCTAATAAATATAATAAGAGGTCTATAGGATTTAATTAATCTTCTGTAAATAGGTCTTTCTTATATAGAGTATACTAATAAGCTTCTTCCTTAAGGTTCTAGAAGATAGCTCTATTATCTATAGTTGTAGTATTAGTAAAGAATTATATAATTATTAGCTAAAGAGCTTTTCCTTTATTAGCTATATTAGATTCTTTAATAAATACTTTACCTACATTCTATATATTATTAGAATTATTATTTTATATAGGTTTACTTAGTCCTTTATAAGCTTATAGGTAGGCTCTAAATTTACTGTTTAATAGAGAGGTTCTATACTTCTTATCATTCTACTATCTTTATTATGCTTCTTAACGTTCTTTTTTGCTATACTTTATTAACTAATATTCTTCTTTTCTATAAATAAAGTAGTATTATTTTTTAGTTTTACTTTTGCTACAGCTAAAATCTCTTAAATATTAATATTAATAGTCTATATAAAGAGCTTTATTATTAATATTAAGTTAGTTAAATCTAGCGTAAAATTAGCTAATTTCCTTCTATACTTCTGTAATACTAATTAACTTTTATAGGTTGCTAATAAGCTCTTAAAATATTGTTTTAGTTATAAATTTAGCTTAGCTACACTTAAGAATGCCTCTAACTACTTAAAGGGTCTACTTAATAAGTTTAGAATTATCTATAAAAGAGTTAAAAAGGCTATTATAAATGTCTTAAAGGTTCTAGATTATTATATTAAGGCAATTAAGTATAGATTTATTAGGATTCTTAGCAATTATATTATATAATATAATGCTGTTCTATCTTTAATAATAGAACTGCTTATTAGTTAAAATCTTAAAGTGTTATTTAATAATTTTAACTATTTAATTAAAGGTGTAATTTATCCTTATATTTATTGCAATTTTTATAAGGTAGAATTTATATACTTTACTTATTAATATTACTAAAAATGCCTTTATTATTGCTAGTTCTAAGAAATTAAGTTATTAGTATAGGTCTTTAAGTATAACTACTTTTAGTATAATAAAATTAAATATATTGCTGCTGTATTTATTGCTTTCCTTATAGATCTTTATAAGGTTAAGAACTTTCTTTATATTAGTTTAAAAAGAATCTATTATAGAAGGAAGTAATAGTTATATTACTAGAAGTAGAAGAAATCTTATATTCTATAGAGAAGAAAAAGGAGGTAGTATTTCTACTAATATACCTCTTAGATTACTAAGTATACTTAACAAAAGTAATAAAGAGAGTGCTAAAGGTATAAAAGAAGAGTTCTATAAAGAAGATTAAGGCTTCTTTACTATAGATATAGGTTTTACATTTAGGTGTAAATTTAAGTAGAATTTACTTAATACTACTTATTTATTAATCTCTTCTTCTAGCTATATAGACTATTTCTTTTCTTATAGCACTCTTTTAAGAGAATTAGTAATTTAGCTACTGCTTCTACCTATATAGACTCTATATTTATATTATAAGTTATATAATACTTTAATAATTAAAGTAGAAGCTCTTTAAAATAGGTCTCTATTTTAGTTATAGAAGTTAAATTTAAAGTTCTTCTATTATTCTTAATCTCTAAATCTTTAATCTTTATAAAGGTTAATTATTGTTAAAAATAAGCTACCCTGTATAGCCTATTTTTATGCCTACTAGTTGCTCTATTACGTGACCCTTATTAGGTCTTGTTACGTTGATTTTTAGTAGAGATATCGTTGTTACTAGATGCAAACATCTAGATTTAACTAAGGCAAAGTTGCCTAACCTATAGTCAACTTTAAATGCGATTTTCTCTACAACTAGCAATAGTAGAAATTTAAGAAGTATACTATTTAAAAGCTAAGAATTAGGGCTATCTAATAGTATAATTGTTGAATAGAGTTGCTTATAAGGGTTGCTTATTATTAGTGGAATTTGTTAAATTGTGCACATAAGCGTCTCGTTTATATAGGCGTAAGTCGATTTTTTTGTTTTTATATAGTAAATCTTTTTGCGGAAATTATAAAGTAGCCTATAAGCTCCTTCTAGCAACTATAGCTTGCCAATATAGTTAGTAGGTCTATAAGGGACTAGAAAGATTTAAGATTCTACTCTTACTAAGTTTGTTACAGCGCTCTTAATATAAAGATACTACTATTACAGTTATCTATTGCCTCTACGTGATCTATACTATACACTACAGCTTAATTTAGGCCGCTGCTGCTTCCACTACGTGATAATTGCTAGGAGCAATTACAGGTGCTGAATATAAGAGACCACTACCCTCTTCTATCTAGTCCTGTAATCCCTTTTATTTTCAATAATTATAAAGGTAATTTTATTGTTTAAATTAGTAGTAGTAGTAGTTTCTAGGTTAATTTTATATATTAAGTTCTAATTTATTAATAAAAGTTTCTAATACTTTTAAAGTTATTCTAGAAGCTTATTAAGTTATAGTTATTGTAAAGATTCTTATAAATCTACCTAGAGTTATTATAAACTTATTATATTAAATAAGGTTAAGTAGTATAAAAAGAGAAAGTAGATATAATAGAATTAGTATAAAGATAGAGAGATTTAGCTAGCTTTTAGCTAAGTTCTAAGATAGTTAAAGGAATTAAATTCTATAGTATTAGCTGCTAAGGGTTCTAGCTAGTAATTTAATTCCTTAGGAGTTTAATATTAATAATTAGTTAAACTAAAACGTTATTATAAGTTAATATAACTTAGTAACTAAGTAATTATAAAGATATCCCTTCCTTTAGTACACTTTACTGCTTATATTAGTTACTAAGGGTTTTAGCTAATAGTATTATATCTCTTCTTACTAAACCTAGCTAATCTATAGTTAGTTATATTAATCTCTTTAGTTATACTAAAGACTTTTAGTTAAGTAACTACTAATTAGTGTTAGTAAACTAAGGGTCTTATTTATACTCCTTTAAGTTAGCCCTATAACTAGTTTACTAGTGCACTAGTATTTATATTAAAGAGGTTTAAATTTAGTTATTTAGGAGTTATATCTAACTAGTAAAAGAGGCTATATTATATACCCTTTTAGATGCCTTATATGCCTTAGGTATAGTGTTATATTAAGGGGGAATTAAGGGGTATTAGCAATCCTAATGTAAATAGAGACTAATGTGCAGATGCAACCAATTAGCGGTTGTATTCACCCACGTAGGTGCCAGAATCGCACGATAGAGTTATAACGATTCCAATAAATACTATAACTATAAACAATAGAGCTATCTTCTAAAACCTTAAGGAAGAAGCCTACTAGTATACCTTATATAAGAAAGACCTATTTACAAAAGATTAATTAAATCCTATAGATCCCTTATTATATTTATTATCTTATATATTAGAAGAACGTTATTCTAGTAAGATATTTAGAGATATTTTGCTTAACACTAAAGTAGTAGGTATATTAATAGCTAGAATTAACTAAGTATAGGCACTATTAAAGAAAATGCCTTTATTAAAGATAAACCTATCTAATTAACACTATATAATTACATTTAGCATAGAATTAGTAACTTTAATAGGTTTTATTATAGTTTTAATAGTCTTTAGCTTAATTATATTTTATGTTATTAATATAAGCACTCTATTTCTATATAGCATTAATAATATACATAAGATATATATAAAGCTTAACAACCTTAAAAACGTACTAATTTAAGGTGTTTTAAAGGTTTATATTATCTAGAAATAGAGATATCTATAGTAGACTCTAGAAGCTATAGAAGTAGCTACATTCTTTCTGTTAAAAAAGCAAATCTATTAGCTTTATTATTAATTTAAGTATCCTTTTGTACAATAATTAATAAAGATTCTATAACGTATAAGTAAAGATATTAGTAATAATAACGCTATTAATAGAATTATATAAGTTTGCTACTACTACTAACTAAACAATAAATTATCTAGTTAGTGTTAAAAATAAGCTACCCTGTATAGCCTATTTTTATGCCTACTAGTTGCTCTATCACGTGACCCTAACTAGGTCTTGTTACGTTTATTTTTAGTAGAGATATTGCTGTTACTAGATGCAAAATATCTAGAATCAACTAAGGCAAAGTTGCCTAACCTATAGTTAACTTTAACAGCGATTTTCTCTACAACTAGTAATAGTAGAAATTTAAGAAGTATACTATTTAAAAGCTAAGAATTAGGGCTTTCTAATAATATAATTGTTAGATAGAGTTACTTATAAGGGTTGCTTGTTATTAGTAGAATTTATTAAATTATATATATAGGCATCTCGTTTGTATAGCTGTAAGTTGATTTTTTTGTTTTTATATAGTAAATCTTTTTGCGGAAATTATAAAGTAGCCTATAAGCCCCTTCTAGTAACTACAGCCCGCTAATATAGTTAGTAGGTCTATAAGGAACTAGAAAGATTTAAGATTCTACTCTTACTTATTCGTTATAGCGCTCTTAATATAAGATACCACTATTATTATAGTTATCTATTGCCTCTATGTAATCTATACTATACACTACAGCTTAATTTAGGCTGCTGCTGCTTCCACTATATAATAATTACTAGAAGCAATTACAGGTGCTAAATCTAAGAGACTACTACCCTCTTAGATATCTAGTCCTGTAATCTCTATTATTTTTAATAGGTTATAAGCCTAGAAGACCTATCTGCAAGCTGTTAGCCCGCTGAAAATCTACTATTGTATACAATATTACCTACTAGAAGCTATATTAAGACCTACGCTAGCAGCTATTGCTGCTATTAGTAGCTTGCTGGAAGCTATTAATACCTGCTGCATATACATCGCTAGCCACTATACTGGTGTTTTAACTAATTCTGCCCACTCTATGCCTCCTGCACTAGTTCTATGCACCCTGTGCATATACACTTTTAAAGCTATTCTTAATAGCTAGGTTCTATTGTTGCACAACATTTAAATATATACATCTGCACACATTACATTTGCACTGTAAATCGTTTTATTAGGCACTGCTTAATTAATTATTTCTATTAAGAAATAAGCTCAGCGCTGCACTGCATCGCTCGTTGTTGTTGTTATATTATGCACCCTATGCACCTCTGTTAGTAGCTATACTACAATTTATAGTGCATGCCTAATAGCTCTTGTTGTAGATATTCCTATGTTTTCGGTTGCAGAATTAATTTATGTAGTAATCCCACTAGTTAGGATTTTAAAGTAGGAATTAGCTAGATATCCCTAAATTAGCTGTACCTAGGTCTTCACTAATTTATTAGAACCTAATTAGAGAAGAATCTCCTGAATTTTTTAGCTAAAAATAGCTAGAACCTATATTTTATGCCCCTTATAACTGCTTATTAATCTAGTCTGCTATACAAATTGTATACGTATATAGATTGCAATACAACGCAGCCTTTAGAGCCTATTATACCTGTTACAAAAGAAATCGGAGAAAAATCTTAGTATAATTTCTAAAGATATAGGGCACTTCTAGGCCTATAATAGAGCAATTTATTGATATCTAGTAGAGGTTATTACTGTTATTTACTACTATTTCTACTGTAATTTAGCTATAATTAGCTATAAAAGAGCGTTAAATTAGCTACTTTTAAACCCTTAAAATAGCACCAAAAGGCAAGGGAAAGAGCATAAGCCCTAAGAGGGGTAGTGGTTCTAGTATACTAGCTACAGCTGCTGCTACTAGCTTTCTTAGTCTAGCAAGGTCTCCCCCTTAGCTAGTAGATTCCTCTTCTAATAAAGAAGATTATACAGCTAAGAAGGCTCTAAAGGAAGCTAGATTAGCTTCTAAAAGAGTAGTGTAAGTCTATAATATATAAGCTAATCTAAAAGCTTAAATAGATAAGCAATAAGAGACCCTAAATAGATTTATTAGGCATAATAAAGCAAAACAAAGCTAAAATAAAGGTAATATAGCTGATTTACTAAGTAAATTAGATACTATAATTATATCTATAGGTAATCTCTCTATAGGGTCTCCCTCTAAGGTAGTAGATCCTGTTACTTCTAAAAGAGCTTCTAAAGTCTCTTTTAAAGCCCCTATACCTTCTAGTTCTAATAGTGCTACTTTTCTGTTTACTTTTAATAAAGGTACTATAAAAGAGCTAAATAAGAAGGTCTACTTAATTCTAGAGGCTGCTAAGCTAAAAGGTCCTAAAAATTTTAAATAGTAGAAGTAAGCTTTAACTATTTAATTTAGGGCCCTAGAATTCTCTTAATTTATTAATAATCCTAGTATAGCTAGTACTTTAGTAGATTTAGAACAAGCTATTATCCTTATAATTATAAGAGATAGTTGCTAATCTAGACCTTAAGCTGCTATAAGCTGCTATAAGTCCTCTATAGATGCCTATAATGTTCTAGTTAGGCAGTATTTATAGAGTGCTAAAATACAACGTAGTACGCTATATACTAGTTATTACAACTTATTGTTTTCGAACTATAAGGGATATTTAGAGGCCTTTAATGCTAAATTTAATAATTTACTAGCTAGATTATAGCTCTATAGTGTAGCTATTAATTCTATTAATTAAGTAAATTATTATATTAATGCTTTAAAGAAGACCTTCCCTAGCTAGGCTGAAAGGCAGCAATATTCTATTAGAGCTGCTAGAGCATAAGGTCTATCTGTAAAAATGCTGAATTTACAGTTCCTTATAGCTAACTTATTAGAAGAACAAAGAGATAAAAGCTCCTCTATATCTAAGGCTCTTAGTTATAAAGCTTCTAATTCTAATAGTTCTAATAATAATAAAGCTAACTAAGGAAAGAATCCTCCTAATTAGAAGAAGAATTCCGATTCTAATTCTAATAATTCTAATACCTCTAAAGACATAAATAAAGCCTCTAAGAATAAGAAGAAGTAGAAGGGCTAAAGAAGAAGTAACAAAAACTCTAGGAATAAGGATAGAGAAGCTGCTTTTACTATAGGTTGTTATAACCTATCTACTAGCAACTAGAATACTATAGAATCTAATAATTCTAGCAGTTCTAGTAGTGATAATTCTTACGATTTAGATACAGAATCTACTACTAGTAATACTAGTACTACTAGTAATAATACCCCGTCTTTTAATTACTCTAATAGAATAATTAAAAACTCCCTAATATATAATACAGGTTCTACCTATTATATAGTTAACAATAAGGCATTTTTTAGGACTTTTAAGCCTATAAAAAAGGGTAAAACCGCGCCTATTGCTACAGGAGGAGGTCCTATTTATCCTAAAGGACAGGGAACTGCTGTATTCTAGGTACTAGTTAGTATAAATCCAGCTAAATATAGGCCTTTAGCTCTAAAGGATGCTCTATATTGCCTAGGTCTAGATACTAACCTAATTAGTAGTCTAAAGCACTATTTAATAGAGAGCACTCTCCTTAGAAATTAGCTATTTCTAGCTAATAGAAGCTGCTGTAGGCTTCTAAATCCTAAAAAGTATAGTTTCTTTCTACAGCTTAAGGGGCAAGAGACCCCTAAAGTGTGTAAAAACTACGCTAATCTCTCTTATATAGGTTTTCTTGCTAGTAATAGTTATAATAGCAGTTATAATACTAGTTATTCTATAGAGGTTTAAATCCCTTAACAGCCTAGTTTTAATCTAGAGGAATATAGCTAAATTGAGGAATTATTTAACTTTAAAGAAGAAGAAGAAGATAATACTAATAATAATGCTATAGAGCTATTAGCCCTAGTTCCTAAACAGGCTTCTAGTTAGATTCCTTCTAATAATAGGGATTTAGAAGGTCTAAATCTTAAGTTGCTAGATATTGGAGGAAGTAGCTGTCTAGATCCCTTAAACAAGGCCTGTAGTTCTTAAGAGATCTAGCAAGATAGAGAGCAACAGGAAGCTAGCTCTAATAATAATTCTAGTAGTAATTCTCCTACTACTACTTCTTCTTCCTATAAGAAGCTCCTAGAATTAGCTACTACTTAGCACGTTAGATTAGAACATATAGAACTCCTTTTACTAAAGAAAACTGCTTCTATTACTAAAGGTATTCCTAATTTTACAAAAATCAAGGAAAAGGATTTTAACTGCCTAGCTTATAATTAAGCTAAAGCTGTTAAAAGACCTAGTAAGTATGCTATTCCTAATCCCCCTAGATGTTTAGATATTATAGAGAGAGATACTGTTAAAATAGAGCCTATACTGCACAACAAAAGGCCCCTAGTTCTATTTCTAATTAATAGAAAATCACAGTATAAGTGGTCTTTTAATCTAGCTAATAAAGAGGGTTCTACTCTCTATAGCTGTATTAAAGGCTTCTTTAAGGAGTTAAAGAACTAGTATAACTGCTACCCTAAACACCTTTATTTTAATAGTTATTAAAAATAATAGGGATTACAGAACTAGATATCTAAGAGGGTAGTGGTCTCTTAGATTTAGCACCTATAATTACTCCTAGTAATTATCACGTAGTGGAAGCAGCAGCGGCCTAAATCAAGCTGTAGTATATAGTATAGATTACGTAGAGGCAATAGATAACTGTAATAGTAGTATCTTTATATTGAGAGCGCTGTAACAAACTTAGTAAGGGTAGAATCTTAAATCTTTCTAGTCCCTTATAGACCTACTAACTATATTAGCAAGCTGTAGTTGCTAGAAGGGGCTTATAGGCTACTTTATAATTTCTGCAAAAAGATTTACTATATAAAAACAAAAAAATCGACTTACAGCTATATAAACAAGACACTTATATATACAATTTAATAAATTTCACTAATAACAAGCAACCCTTATAAGCAACTCTATCTAACAATTATATTATTAAAAAGCCCTAATTCTTAGCTTTTAAATAGTATACTTCTTAAATTTCTACTATTGCTAGTTATAGAGAAAATCGCTGTTAAAGTTAACTATAGGTTAAGTAACTTTGCCTTAGTTAAATCTAGATGTTTACATCTAGTAACAACAATATCTCTACTAAAAATTAACGTAATAAGACCTAATAAGGGTTACGTAATAGAGCAAGTAGTAGGTATAAAAATAGGCTATATAGAGTAGCTTGTTTTTAACACTCCCTTTAGAAATATAAGAAGTAACTAGTTCTATAAGCAACTTAGCTCCTTTAAAGGATATTTAAGTTAGAATTAACTAACGAAATACAGTACTAATAACAGGACTAAATAATATAACTAATTCTAGCAATTCTAGAGTAGTTATAGTTAAATATAACTAGTTGTTGTTAATTTGTTTTTGTTGTTTTCGATTTTTAAATGTTTTTTGTTTCTTTTCGATTTTTTAAGTGTTTTTATTGCTTTTATAAGCTAGCTAGAAAGCTCTAGTAACTTAATAAATTGCTAATGCTTTTAAATAGCAAGAGGCTTAGTTAGGCTATCTGCTAGCATCTAATTTATATTAATATAACTAACCTTAGCTATACCTTTACGAATCTTTTCCCTAATGTAGTTAAACTTTAAAAGGGTGTGCTTAGTTCTACTATACAACATTAGGTTGTAAGCAGTAACTATAGCGCCTTAATTATTACACCTAATAGGAATAGGAGGGGTTAAAGGCAGCTTTATCTCCTTAAAAAGGCTATAGAGCTACTCTAATTCCCTAATAGCTTTAAATAATGCATTAGATTCTGCTTCTAAAGTGGAAAGAGCAATAGTACTAGCTTTCTTCAATTTCTAGCTAATAGGTCCACTAGCTAGCTTATATAGATAAGTATAGGTTGATTTAGAAGAGACTTTATCGCTAGCAAAATCGCTATTGTAATAACTAAGGAGGGTCTTAAGTACTTCTTTAGAGCTAGAAGCTTTAGAAGAAAACCCTATAGGGTATAGACTAGAACGCTTATAAATAATAGTAAAGCTTCTAGTACTACTTAAGTACCTTAGGAGGTGCTTAGAGGCATTTAGGTGCTCTATATAGGGCTTAGCTAGGAAGATTAATAGCTACTAAACGGAAAAAGCAATATTAGCCCTAGTTAGCAATATAAGATATATAATAGTACCTATAATGCTCTAATAAAGCTTATAATTGGATTTTAAGAGAGGTTTTATAACTAGTTGCTTTAGAACCCCTAGCTGTATAGGGATAGAAGCTAGCTTAGCATTTAGCATTTTGAATCTTTCTATAGCTTTAAGGATGTATTAAGATTAGTGGATTTTAATAGACCTTTTAGACCTATTACAGGTGATTTATACACCTAGAAAGAATTCTGCTAGTCCTCTATCTTCTATTAGATAAGCTTTATGTAATAGCTTCTTTAGCTTGTTAATATAGCTTAGATTTAGACTAATTAGAAGATAGTTATCTACGTAAGTAGCAATATATGTAGATATAGCTAGGTTATAAAAAACTGCTGGGTCTAATATAAGAGGTTTAAATCTATGCTTTTAAAGTAATTCTATTAGAATTTGCTGCTATTCTCTAGGACTTTACTTTAGACTATAGAGTGATTTTTCTAGCTTAATTACTGTTACGGTGTGATCCGACGTAGGTTTGTCGGAAGTAACAATAGGTTGTTGGATTCAACAGGTTATATAAAGATTCGTAAGAGAAGTCGTAAGAGTTGCTGTAAAGAGCATCTAGTAATAGTGTTCTAGTAAATAATAGTTAATTGTTTAATCTAACTACTTAAGTGTTGCTTCTAACTACTTATATATAATTGCAGTTACATGCACTAGTAACCTATAGGTCTATATAATTATTCTGTAATAAGTGCTGCCTCTACAAAAAAGATTAGCTGTTCTAGCTGTTCTAAAAATTAAGTGTTAGTTATTAGAAGGTATATTAGATTAAACTAAATAACTTATTAATCTAGCTATTATAAAAGGCGTAGAAAGGTAGTTATTATTTTATTACGTAAGTATACGTTGTTGTTGTTGTAGTGCAATCTACAGTATAGGTTGCTATATTTACGTATTTTCCTATGCACTTACAATGCCTAAATTACACTTATAATCTAGTAACTATTAAATCTATATATTAAATTAATAGATTTCCTTAGACCTAATAGAGCGTTAAAGCTTATTCTATATTCTATATATAAGTAAAGTTGCGCAAAATTATTCTAAATAATATTAAATTCTATAAATTAATCTTATATAATAAAGCTAATTTATTAAATCTATATAGCACATTCTTTGTATAAGATTATTCTATATAGTATTAAAAGTATTAAAAATTAATCTATATTAAAGTAAATTTTCTATTAGATCCCTTTAGTGTATTTCTTTATATATATACAGCCTATTCTAATCCCTAGGCATTAGTAATAGCAGTAAATTGTTAATTAGTTGTAGTAAGCTATTAGTTCTCTCTAGAAAGTAAAGCTAAAGGACGTTCCTAGCAGCTTTAGGAAGGGTTTTGCCTAAGAGGCACTAGTTTTACGCTTAGTAGGCGTTTTTACTAGTTTACCTATAGCTAGCCTCTTAGTTAGCGTTTTTACCTTAGTTAGCGTTAGCTTTACTGTAGAAGGTATTTTTTATAGAATTAATAGAGAGAAATACATTAAAGATAAGTTAATTAGCATAAACTAAGCACTTCTTCTATATTAAATAGTGCTAAATCTATTACTAAAGAGGCCTTATGCAGCAATAGGCTAGTTAGCTAAGTATTCTAAGAAGTCTATATAAATGTAGTTAATTTTATATTGTAAGCGTCTACTTTTTGCCTATAATATATTAATATTACTAGCAACCTTTAGTAAGGTTTTATTTTTATTAATAACGTTATTAATACCTTTATTAAATTAATTTATACTATTTAGTTAGTTATATATACTGTAGATAGTAGTCTATAATTTATTAAACTACTTATTAAATAAACCTCCTTTAGCCTCTATTTTAACCTAGTTAATCTTTTTATTTAACTTATTAATTTTAGTAATATAGAGGTTAAGTTGCTTCTATATAGCGTTACTACCTATAGGAGTGTCCTTAAGGTAGACTTTAATTATTTCTTTAGCGTTAGATTTATACTTCTTCTAAAGAAGACTATTACACTAGCTTTAGGATTGCACCTTAGCTAATAGAATAAAGAGTAAGTCTATATAGCTAATACTAGCTAAAGCACCTATAATAGTGCTGTTAATCCTGCTAAATTTATTAAAGAAGTAAATAGTAAGTAACGCTACCTATAATAGTAAACTAGTAGATAAATTTACAGTAATAGTTTCTTTACCTCTTTTTACTATATTACTACTGTAGTATACAGTAGCAGCTGCTTTTGCCTATATCTTACCTCTTCTAGCTACTTTAGCGTTACTTATAGATGCCTTAGCATTCTTACCTTTATATTACTAGTTTTAGTGCTTTACTTTACAGTTATTATAAATTCTAAAGATATATATTACTGTATTCTGCTAGAGTAAGTAATATATATTATCTTTAGAGACCTTAATGCTAGTTTTATCTATTATACTGCCTTTAAGAGCAAATTTATAGGTATAAGTGTAAATAGCATTTTCTATATCTTATACCTTTTCTTTAGCTCTATTAGTGTAGTAATACTAACTATAGTCTTCTATAATAGGCTCTATATTAGTAATATTAATATTATCTTTAATTTCTATAGAAATAGTGCTAAAGATAAACTTATTAACTTTTAAAGTGCTTTTAGCACTTCTAGGCCTACTAAAAGTGCTATATAAGTAGCAGAAATTAAGCAATATAAGATAAGTTTTAATATTATTTAGCTCTATAGCTACTATATTACCTTTATAGTTATATTTCTACTCCTTAAACTTAAAACCTTTACTTTTAGCGTTAAAACTATTATTATAATTAATATATATATTAGAAGCAATATATTCTTCTTTAGGTTTAAATAGTAGTAGTATTATAGCTTAAGTATAGTTACTATTGTTATTTCCTTCTTAGAATAGGCTATTTAGGTTTACTAGAATTAATAATTCTAAACTACTAAAAGAAAAGAATAATAGTAATAGATTTTCTATAAAGGGAACAGAAGGGGCTAGAAGTAGCTCTATAAAGGCTAATTAGTTCTATAAGCTATAGGAATTTACTCTATAGGTAGTCTATTGCCTTTAGTGTAGTATTTTAGTGTTTAACTATTAGAAGTAGCTAAATAATAGCCTAAAGGGATAGAAAGAGCAGTAGCTATAATAGTATTAATAAATTTATAAAGACTTTATAATATATAAAGGTATAAGAAAAAGGTTATATAGTAGAAAGCATAAAAATTCGCAAAAGTAAAGGTAAATTTACAGAAAAAGTAGGTTAAAACAATAGTATATAGATTTATAGGTATTTTTTTTTTAACCTTCTATAATTCTATAATATAGATTAATTTTAATAGTTTTAATAATAATAAATAAGGAAATAAAGAAAGAAATACTAAGAGATTTAAATAATTTATTATATAATAAAGGAAATTAAAACTTATAAGGAAAAGAGTTAGTAGTAAGCTTCTGCTAGCTAATTTAGGGTTTTTTAGCAGGCTATATTACCCTTTTAATAACGCTAATACTCTTCTTCTTAATTTATAAAGTACTTCTATAGATATTTATTTATAATTTTAGAAGTATTAACTTTAAGCTTATCTTTAGAAATCTATTAGTTGTCTTTAGTAAAGAACCCTTTCTATTATATAAGGAATTCTAAATATAGCTTACTTAACCTACTGCAGAAATATTAGATTTAATAGGTATAAATTTACTTAATTTCTTAATAGTTCTTTATACTAAACCCTTTTATTGTAATTAGTAGTAGTAGTTACTCTTTTTAGCTAAAAGAGTCTTTACTTTATCTTAGCTTCTAAAGGTAAGCTACTAATACTACTAAGTATATATATAAATCTAGTAGGAAATCTAGGTAAAATAACAATAAGCTTACTTTTATAAGAACCTTATATAGCTCTATTTATTAAGGAAACTATTTCTTTTTTAGCTTTTCTAGAAGTATATATCCTTAGTGTAATTATAGGTAGACTATATCCTTTACTTTAATGTTAATAGGCTTATACTAAGCGTTATATTTAATCTTACTTAAGGCATTTACTATACTAATAGCTATTTCTACCTCTTACTAGTATAGCTTCTAAAGTATAGCTATATTGCTTATATCTATTCTATTGCTAAGAACGTTATTTAATTAGATTAAATTAACAACAGTAGCTAGTTAGAAACTATATATAAGTTTATTAAGGGAAATCTCTATACTAGCTACTACTATATTATTAAGTTAGTGCTATAATGCTAGAAGTATTATAGTTTATAGTGTATCTAGATTTATAACTATATAGTATTAAACAGCAATAATAACTGTTTAATTCTTCTATTTAGCTGTTCTATCTATTTATAGGTAGTAAGCTATAGCTATAAGTAATTTACTTCTAATTTAGGTAAATATACTTCTCTAAATATTAGAAATAAACTTTAGATCTTAGTTACTTATAATCTACTTAAGAAGGCCTTAGTCTAATAAATACAGTATTTATAAGAGCAGTTCTACCTAAATTTCTGCTGTATATATTATATACTTAAGTATAAGGATTGTTTGCTTACTAAATAGGCAATTTACTAGATACAGTAAGTTATAGGAGCTATATCTATCTTTTTACTATAGAGTGTTTATTAAGCTAACTTTAGGTATATTAATAATAAAATTAAGCGAAATTGTATAGAAAGGAGTTAGAACTAACTTTAACAACCTTAATTTCTCTAGTAGCTTACTGCAGTTAATTACATTTTCTTTATAGGTATAGTAGTAAGCAATATAAGCTTAAATCTACTTATATATCTATAGAAAGTAAACTACCTATAATTCTACTGCTATTCTATAGGCGCTAAAATAGTTTTAATTATTATAAACTGTTTTAAGGATAGATTCTACAACCTTTATAGGTATATATAGTTAGAATAGGCTTTTTCTATTATAATAGTATAAAAGTCTATTGTTTTATAGAGTTTATCTATACAGTAGAATCCTTAGTCTTCTTTATTAATTTTATTAATTTTACTTTTTATAAAAGTTCTTAATACTTTCTATAATTCTATTAAGCTTTAGATTAAAACTATAGCCTTAGATAATTTCCTCTTTTAAACCTTTATTTAATACTGCTATAGCGCTATATTCTTTAGCGAAAAATACACTTATATTAAGCTTATTAAATTTACTATTATAAGCCTTCTTTTAGTATAAAACTATAACTAGCAACCTAAAGAGTATATTTAGTACTATATTTAGTATTTTTAGTATATAGAAGACTCTTAAGTTAAATTATAATAAATAATTAGCTACTTTAGCTAATTTTAGGTTAGCTTTATCTAGATCTATTATAGTAAGTAAGGTATATTTAATAATCCCTTTTGCTAGTAAGTAGTCTATAATAATATTAATAGTATAGCAGTTAGATTAAACTATTTTCTATAGCTTTTAAACACTTTATATAATTACAGCTACCTCTACCTTAGTTAACCTATAGCGTTTCTTTAGGTTAAAAGTGTATCTTAAGAGAAAGAGAATTAGTTAAAGCTAATTATTTTTAATATCTTTACTAGGTATACTATAACTATTCTATTTGCCTATAAGCTAGAAAATAAAGAGCCTAAATTCTTCTTTATAAGCGTTAACTTTAAAGAATAAATACTTACTAAGGTTATAGTACTATAGAATAGTGTTTTTATTAAGGTATACCTTTACCTCTTAAAATACTTTCTTTTCCTTAGGTTTTAGCAAAAATATTACTTTTTAGGCTTTCTTTTAGTATATTAGTTTTAGTAAACTATTAGCTAAGCCTTTCTTATAAAGCTTTTATAGTAAAGTAGTCTTTTATTTCTATAGTAAGTAAATTTATATATTAAACTATAGAATACTCTTCTATAAAAAGCTAGCTATACTAATAAAGGTCTTTAGATTTATAAAATCTACTAGAAACTTAAGTTTTTAAAAAGCTTTTAGCCTATTATTTATATTAATAATTCTATTACTATTAACAATAAAACCTAATAGCTAAATAGCTAAGTAGCTTATAAATAACTTCTTTATAGCTATTATTAACTTATTTTTCTCTAGAATTAATAAGACTATATTAAGGTATATAAGGTAGTCTTTAGTAAAGTTAAAGAATATAATAATGTTGTTAATATAGATTTATATAAAATACTAATGCTTTTAAAATAATTAGTTTATATACTATTAAGTAAAAGCTAGTGCATTCTTTAAGCCTATAAGCGCTATATTTAATGCTTTTAATCCTTATTTTAATATTACTACTATATAAGATTAGTGCTTTTATCTTATAGAAAGCTAGTAGAAAAACCCTAATATATTAAAGAGTAAAAATATCTTCTTACTATATATATCTACTATAATATCTAATTAATCTAGTAAAGAGTATATATTTAGTATTACTACACTATTAAGCAGCTTTATATTAACTATAACTTATTCTTTTCTTTCTATTAGGGTTTTAATCTACACTATAAAAGCTAAGTAGGCTATAGCTGCTAGGTTGTTTAAATATAATATCTTTCTACTTAAATATAGCTTATTATAAACCTTATTTAGTTTAACCTTATCTTTAGCTTCTAGTAGGTAGATTTAAATAGGTTTTAGCTGCTTTTACTATTTATTTACTAGATTTACTCTTATATACTAGTCTTTAGGTATAGAAATAATACCTTTATTATAATAAATATTGTATTTATCTATTAAGTTAATAAGTTTAGCTATAATATTTAGGTTTAAGTTTTCTACCTTAACCTTATATTTATTATAGATATATAGTACATCCTTAGAACAAGAGATTCTATATATAGAGATACTATTATTAACTTTCTTAGGGTTAAATCTACTACTATTACCTTCTTTCTATATCTTATAATCTTCTATAGGCAATAAACTATTATTAAGTATAATATCCTTAGAAAAATATATATATAAATTAAATAGGTTTATAATTATATAGTTAGCTTTAAGCTCTTTATTATACTAAAGATAAGTAACCTTTTAATTTTTCTAGATTATAATAAATTTATCTAAATAGTTATAGGCTACTATTTATTCCTAGTTAATTATACTAAGTAATATATCTAGAATAAGGTTAGATTTTAAGTATATATAGTAGGCAGTAGCCTTTTTATTAGCTAGTACCTTCTTCTATTTAACTAAAATATACTTCTATAATTTTAGCGGAATTATTATAGCTTATATTGCTATTATATTCTAATGTAAAATCTTTAAAATTAGCTAGAAAATACCTATTTCTACAACTATATTATAAATAGACCTAATAGTAGCTCTAAGGCAGATAAAATCGATTTTAACACTATAATTATAGAGGAAGGTTAAACCTAGAAGGAGCTTTAGTCTTAAGTTACTTATTACATTAGCTATAACTATAAAATAGCTAGTTATAAGTACGCTATATATAGATCTAGGGATATAGAAGTTAAATATAGCTATCTTAGAGATATAGAAGGACAATTATACTTTAGTAACTAGTTTTAGCTCTATTTTTGCCTATTTTATATTCTAACTAAACTAAGTTAACTATACTTTATTAATTAGCACTAAAGAGGTTCTAGTATTTAGGTAGATCTAATATAATAGTCCTTTATTATAGAATTAAATAGAAATCTTTAGAAAGGAATTTAACTTTAAAATACTAGATTTAATAAGCTATAGCCTTATAACTGCTTTAACTACTTACTCTATCTAGATTCTCTATAAATCCTTTTAGTTTACCTCTATTTAAACTTTCTTCTTTTACTTTTCTTTACTTTTAGTAAAATAGGTTTTAATAAAGTTAGATTCTAGGCTAATTAGTAGTTCTTTAGTATTAACTGTTTCTTCTTCTTCTATTAACTAGTATTTATAGCTTTTAAGGTACTTCTTATAGTCTTTTTAGTTAAATTTATCTTTAAACATTATTATATAGGTATATTCTTTATTATTCTATAGTAGGCTCTATTATTAAAAACGTTAAAGCTACTAAAGATACTATAGCTTTAGCTAATAATTCTAGCTAGCCTCTAAATTCTAGTTTTACTAAGGCTAAAGTTACTGCTCTTTTAGTAGCTAATTCCTTTAGTTTTACAGTAGGTATTAAGTATAATTATTCTAGTAATTTTTATAGAATAGAGGTTAAAACTAAAATTAACTATTGCTTCTATTCTAGTTAGTTTAGTTACCTTAAGCTACTTTATTGTTTTTAAAGTTCTTACTATTAGATTTACTTTAAGTATAGTAAGTATTAGTACTTTCCTTATAGTCTTCTAACTTTTATTATTTTCCTAGATCCTTAAGGCATTCTTATAGATCCTTAACCTTATTATTTACTATAGTAATATATATAGATCTTAGGTTTTTTACTGTTAAAATTAAGTATAGCTATTGCAATTCTAAGTATAGCTTATAATAGAGTCTTAAAAGGAGCTAAAGATTAGTAGTTTTACTATTTATATAGATATATTAAAATACTCTAAAGGTAAATTCCCTAAATAATTTTTCTTTAATTATATTTTACTCTATAAACTTAGCTAAATCTAGCTATATTATTACATTCTAGATTTATATACTAAATTCTTTATAGATAGCAGTATAAATAGAGTTTAAACTACTAAAAATAGGTGTTTTTTTATAGTAATCTAGATACTACTTATACTATATTAATATATTCTCTTTAAAGAGAGTTTAGAGCTTAATATAAATAGCTTCTTAGGCGTTAATTGTACTATAGCTACAGTAGTCTTTAATAGCTTAGATCTATAGCTCTATATTATAGAAAACAGTGTACTTTCCTTTATATAAAATTAGCTTATAGATATTTCTATTATTAAAGGGTTTAAAGTAACTAATATTAGTAATTTTCTATATAGAATTTATTTATTCCTTAGGGGTTTAAAACTATATATTACTTTAGTTATTCTATTCTTAATATAGATTTATTCTTTTATTTACTAGATTTAGCTAAAGATTATTGTTTCTAATATAGTATAGTGCCTATTAATTTATATACTAATATTTAAAGTTACTAAATACTTAATTCTAGTCTTTTTTAGTATCTTAGCTTTTCTTAGCCTTACTATTATAGTATTACTCTAATAGATTCTTTAGAAATTATAGTAGCTTTTATTCTTTTAGAAAAGTACTAAGGTGTTTAAAGTATCCCTATATTATATAGTTTCTTTTACTTAAGGGTTGCTTTTAACCTTACTTTTAGCTCTAGTTATATTTTAGAGGTAAGTAAGAATTAAAAGCTCTTTACCTATAATCCTTAAGCTAAGAGCTTTATTAGGTATAGTATTATCTATTATATTTATTCTAAGGCTTAAGTATAGTCTTTATCTTTTAGGCTAAGTATTATTGTTTTACTTAAAGAGTAGCAATTTTATTGTTTAATTCTCTCTATAATCTGCTAATTTTATTAATTAATTCTCCTTTAATTCTACTAAGTTACCTACTAATTTCTATAGAAAAACCTATAAGCTATTTTAGTAAGAGGTTCCCTTTTTTAAGTAGCTTTACTACTTTCTTTACTTTATACTTTAGCTTAAGGGTATAAAACCTTTAGTAAGCCTATAAAAGTAGTAAGATTTTAGTTAGTTCTTTAATTAGTAAGTTCTTTCTAGTAGCTTAAGGCGTATTTAATAGATCTAGGTCCTTAGTAAGTAGTATAAATTTAAATCTCTATACTTACTTTCCTTTAATATTTTAAGTAGAACTAGCGCTAGCTTTATAGATAGTGTTTTTTAAGCTATTAAATCTAGATAATCTAGCCTTAGCTTTTCCTTTTAGTATTACTGTTAGTAAATCTATAAAGAGTTTAGTAGATTTAGCCTTATTAATAATTCTATTAACCTACCTTTATACCTACTGTACTATAGAAGCATTAATAGTATTTTAGTAAGAAGGTAGTTCTACTAGCTTAGGTTAATTATATAATTTAAGCTATTTATTAATAAATTTATAGCGAGTAAGATAAAGTAGTAAGCTTCTTTTTTCTTAAGGTATAAGATCCCTTTTTTAAATCTAGAAATCTAGATTTTAGCAGTAAAATTTATAGAATTAGTATATAGTTTTAAGTTCTCTATTAGTAAAAGGAATATAATTTCTTCCACTAAGCTTCTTCTAAAGTTACTCTATCTTAAATATTACAATTTTAGCTTTTTAAGCTTAAGGAGGGTTAGCAACAATTAGAAGCAATTACTACTACTTATTACAGTATAATCTAACGTAAGTTTATTAGAAGTAACAATAGGTTGTTAGATTTAATAGGTTATATAAAGATTTATAAGAGAAGTTATAAGAGTTGCTGTAAAGAGCATCTAGTAATAGTGTTCTAGTAAATAATAGTTAATTGTTCAATCTAACTACCTAAGTGTTGCTTCTGACTACTTATATATAATTGCGGTTACGTGCACTAGTGACCTGCAGGTCTGTATAATTATCCCGTAACAATTACCTAGTCTTTAGAAGGCCTGTAATTACAGCTTTTTAGTAGCTTAGCTACTAATAGCAATGCTTGCTCTACAAATTTAACGAATCTATCTAGGAGTTCTATATAAATAGCTTCTTTTAGCTTGCTATTTAAAAACGCTCCTATAAAATCGATTTGCTTAACTTCCTAGTTATTAAAAGCTGCAAGAGCTAATAATATACACTAGCTAGAAGGAATACTAGTTGCAGCAAAGGTCTTTAGGTAATATTAACCTTTTATTTACATAAATCCCTTAGCAATAAGGCAGGCCTTATATTTAATAGGATTATTTTCTTTATCCTTTTTAAGCCTATAAACTAGCCTATTCTTTAGAACTCTTTAGCCCTTAGGTACTTAGTCTTTCCCTATAAATTTAAAGGTTCTAGCAGCTAATAGCTGCTTAAATTCGCTATAGGTAGCTTCTATCTAATGCTGCTTAGCAGAGCTTTTTAGGGCTTGCTTCTATGTATTAGGAAGTTCATCCTTACTATTAGAAATAGCTGCTTTAGTTCTAGCCTTAAAATATAGATCCTTTATTAAGGAAAATATATCTCTATCTAGATCTATAGCATCAGCATTAGCTTTAGCTTCTATAGTGGCTTCTATAGGTGTTTCTATAGGTATAGGGGCTTTAGGGGCCTCTACAGCTTCTATAGGGTTGCTTAGTAGAAGACCTTGATTTTCTATAGGTTCTAGTGGATAATTCAGCACATCTAGATAACTAGAATAAGGATACTTAGGAGTATAATTATCTACTAATTGCTAGTTATCAATTTCTCTCTCTAAAGGATTATCTACAATAGAACTAATAGGAACTTTAGGGATACCCTATAAAATAGAACCTATTCCTTCTATAATTTTAACGAAGCTAGTCTTTATAACAGCTCGTTTAGAGGTAATATATATTAGATATACATTAGAACCTAGCGTAGCTAAAAGTCTACTAGGAATAGTTCTTTTAGCTAGCTTCTGCAACCTAGATTGTTGTTCTAAAGGAATTAGAACTTCGCAATAGAAGCCTATAGCCCTTATTTTAGTAAAATTAGGCTTATAGGTCTTAAAAGGCTCTAAATTAGCTAGATATAGCTGCTTAAGACTTAGTAGTTTAGTACTATTTACAGTAGTATTAACTAAATTTACTATAGCAGGAAGAATATAAAACTATAGATATAGAGGTAATTGTAACTACTGTAGGGTAGCACGCAAACGGTCTAGAAGTACCCTTATAGCTCTCTCTATTAGCCTATTTTGTTTATAAATATAGGGGCAAGAGGTACTAAAGTAAATACCCTTAGAAGATAGCTAAGCTTGCAACCTAGTATTAATTTCTGTACTACTATTAAAATAAAGGTGTTTAGGGTAGCAGTTATACTAGTTTTTTAATTCCTTAAAGAAGCCTTTAATATAGCTATAGAGAGTAGAACTCTCTTTATTAGCTAGATTAAAAGACTACTTATACTGTAATTTTCTATTAATTAGAAAAAGAACTAGAGGCCTCTTATTGTGCAGTATAGGCTCTATTTTAATAGTATCTCCCTCTATAATATCTAAATATCTAGAGAGGTTAGGAATAGCATGCTTGCTAGGTCTTTTAACAGCTTTAGCTTAGTTGTAAGCTAGGCAGTTAAAATCCTTATCCTTAATTTTTGAAAAATTAGGGATTCCTTTAGTAATAGAAGCAGTCTTCTTTAGTAAAGGGAGTCCTATATGCCTTAATCTAACGTGCTAAGTAGCAGCTAATTCTAGGAGCTTCTTATAGGAAGAAGAAGCTATAGGGTTACTAGAATTATTATTAAAGCTAGCTTCCTATTGCTCTCTATCTTGCTAAATCTCTTAAGAACTACAGGCCTTGTTTAAGGGATCTAGATAGCTATTTCCTCTAATATCTAGCAACTTAGGATTTAGACCTTCTAAATCCCTATTATTAGAAGGAATCTAACTAGGAGCCCGTTTAGGAACTAGGGCTAATAGCTCTATAGCATCGTTATTAGTATTATCTTCTTCTTCTTTAAAATCAGATAATTCCTCGATTTAGCTATATTCCTTAGGATTAAAACTAGGCTGTTAAGGGATTTAAACCTCTATAGAATAACTAGCATTATAACTGCTATTATAACTATTACTAGTAAATCCTATATAAGAGAGATTTACGTGGTTTTTACACACTCTAGGGGTCTCTTGCCCCTTAAGCTGTAAGAAGAAACTATACTTTTTGGGATTTAGAAGCCTACAGCAGCTTCTATTAGCTAGAAATAGCTAATTTCTAAGGAGAGTGCCCCCTATTAAATAGTGCTTTAGACTACTAATTAGGTTAGTATCTAAACCTAGGCAATATAGAGCATCCTTTAGAGCTAAAGGCTTATATTTAGCTAGATTTATACTAACTAGTACCTAGAATACAGCAGTTCTCTATCCTTTAGGATAAATAGGACCTCCTCTAGTAGCAATAGGCGCAGTTTTACCCTTTTTTATAGGCTTAAAAGTCCTAAAAAATGCCTTATTGTTAACTATATAATAGGTAGAACCTATATTGTATAGTAGGGAGTTTTTAATTATTTTATTAGAGTAATTAAAAGAAAGAGTATTATTACTAGTAGTACTAGTATCACTAGTAGTAGATTCTGTATCTAAATCGTAAGAATTATTACTACTAGAACTGCTAGAATCATTAGATTTTATAGTATCCTAGTTGCTAGTAGATAGGTTATAACAACCTATAGCAAAAGCAGCTTCTTTATCCTTATTCCTAGAGTTTTTGTTACTTCTTCTTTAGCCCTTCTACTTCTTCTTATTCTTAGAGGCTTTATCTTAATCTTTTTCTTTAGAGGCATTAGAATCGTTAGAATTAAAATCGGAATTCTTCTTCTAATTAGGAGGATTCTTTCCTTAATTAGCCTTATTATTAGAACTATTAGAGTTAGAAGCTTTATAACTAAGAGCTTTAGATATAGAGGAGCTTTTATCTCTTTATTCTTCTAATAAATCAGCTATAAGGAACTGTAAATTAAGCATTTTGTTATGGACTTGAGCCTTAGGCTCGGGTCTTTCAGTAGAGGGAGGACAGCAGGAGAGGGACAGAGATCTATGTAGGTAAAGGGAGAGAAGTGAGCTACATTTATCTAGAGGTTAGCTAGACTTCGCCAGGCCCTAGAGAGAGGACCTCGGCTACAGAGCACGTGCTAAAAGGGGCTCCTAAGGGGATAGACCTACCCCTAAATATATAGTACAGGAGCATAGGGAGGCTTCTGGTTCCTTCTCTCTTCCCCCTTTCCTCCCTATAATTATAGTTCTCATTATAGACGCTAGTTAGCAGCAGCTCCTAGGCCAGTCCATTACACATTTTTACAGAAAGACCTTGTGCTCTAGCAGCTCTAATAGAATATTGCTGCCTTTTAGTCTAGCTAGAGAAGGTCTTCTTTAAAGCATTAATATAATAATTTACCTAGTCAATAGAATTAATAGCTACACTATAGAGCTGTAATCTAGCTAGTAAATTATTAAATTTAGCATTAAAGGCCTCTAAAGATCCCTTATAGTTCAAAAACAATAAGTTATAATAACTAGCATATAGCGTACTACATTATATTTTAGCACTCTGCAAATATTGCCTAACTAGAACGTTATAGGCATCTACAGGGGACTTATACTAGCTTATAGCAGCTTAAGGTCCAGATTAGCAACTATCTCTTATAATTATAAGGATAATAGCTTGCTCTAAATCTACTAAAGTACTAGCTATACTAGAATTATTAATAAATTAAGGGAATCCTAGGGCCTTAAATTAAATAGTTAAAGCTTACTTCTACTATTTAAAATTTTTAGGGCCTTTTAGTTTAGCAGCCTCTAGAATTAAGTGGACCTTTTTATTTAGCTCTTTTATAGTGCCTTTATTAAAAGTAGGCAGAAAAGTAGCACTATTAGAGCTAGAAGGTTTAGGGACTTTAAAAGAGACTTTAGAAGTCTTAGGAATAACAGGATCTACTATCTTAAAGGGAGACCCTATAGAGAGATTACCTATAGATGTAATTATAGTATCTAATTTACTTAGTAAATTAGCTATATTACCTTTATTTTAGCTTTACTTTGCTTTACTATACCTAATAAATCTATTTAGGGTCTCTTATTGCTTATCTATTTAAGCTTTTAGATTAGCTTAAACATTATAGACTTACACTACTCTTTTAGAAGCTAATCTAGCTTTCTTTAGAGCCTTCTTAGCTGTATAATCTTCTTCATTAGAAGAGAAATCTACTAGCTAAGGGGGGGACCTTACTGGACTAGGAAAGCTAGTAGCAGCTGTAGCTAGTGTACTAGAACCACTACCCCGTTTAGGGCTTATGCTCTTTCCCTTACCTGTTCCTTTTAGTGCTATTTTTAAGGATTTTAATAGCTAATTTAACGCTCTTTATAGCTAATTATAGCTAAATTACAGTGGAAATAGTAGTAAATAACAGTAATAACCTCTACTAGATATCAATAGATTGCTCTATTATAGGCCTAGAAGTGCCCTATATCTTCAGAAATTATACTAAGATTTTTCTCTTATTTCTTTTGTAATAGGTATAACAGGCTCTAAAGGCTGCGTTGTATTGCGATCTATATGCGCATACAATTTGTATAGTAGACTAGATTAACAAGCGGTTGCAAGGGGCATAAAATATAGGTTTTAGCTATTTTTTAGCTAAAAAATTCAGGAGATTTTTCTCCAATTAGGTTCTAATAAATCAGTAGAGACCTTAGTACAGCTAATTTAGGGATATCTAGCTAATTTCTACTTTAAAATCCCGACTAGTAGGATTACTATATAAATTAATTCTGCAACTGAAAACACAGGAATATCTAATGGCAATAAGAGCTGTTAGGCGTGCACTATAAATTGTAGTATAGCTACTAATAGAGGTGCATAGGGTGCACAATATAACAATAACAACGAGCAATATAGTGCAGCGCTAAGCTTATTTCTCAATAGAAATAATTAATTAAGCAGTGCCTAATAAAACAATTCGCAGTGCGAATGTAATGTATATAGATATATATATAATAATATTGCACAACAATAGAACCTAGCTATTAAGAATAGCTTTAAAAGTGTGTATATATAGAGTGCATAGGACTAGTGCAGTCGGCACAGGGTGGGCAGAATGTAAACACCAGTATAGTAGTTAGCGATGTATGTATAGCAGGTATTAATAGCTTCCAGCAAGCTACTAATTTATAGCAGCAATAGCTGCTAGCGCAGGTCTTAATATAGCTTCTAGTAGGTAATATAGTACACAATAGTAGATTTTCAGCGGGCTAACAGCTTGCAGATAGGTCTTCTGGGCTTATAACCTATTAAAAATAATAGAGATTACAGAACTAGATATCTAAGAGAGTAGTAGTCTCTTAGATTTAGCACCTATAATTGCTCCTAGTAATTATTACGTAGTAGAAGCAGCAGCAGCCTAAATTAAGCTGTAGTGTATAGTATAGATTACGTAGAGGCAATAGATAACTGTAATAGTAGTATCTTTATATTAAGAGCGCTGTAACAAACTTAGTAAGAGTAGGATCTTAAATCTTTCTAGTCCCTTATAAACCTACTAACTATATTAGCGAGCTATAGTTACTAGAAGGAGCTTATAGGCTACTTTATAATTTCTATAAAAAGATTTACTATATAAAAACAAAAAAATCGACTTATAGCTATATAAACGAGACACCTATATATACAATTTAATAAATTCTACTAATAACAAGTAACCCTTATAAGCAACTCTATTTAACAATTATATCATTAAAAAGCCCTAATTCTTAGCTTTTAAATAGTATACTTCTTAAATTTCTACTATTACTAGTTGTAGAGAAAATCGCTGTTAAAGTTAACTATAGGTTAGGCAACTTTGCCTTAGTTAAATCTAGATGTTTGCATCTAGTAACAACGATATCTCTACTAAAAATCAACGTAATAAGACCTAATAAGGGTCACGTGATAGAGTAACTAGTAGGCATAAAAATAGGCTATACAGGGTAGCTTATTTTTAACAATAGTAGTATAGAAATCGATACTAGGTTGTAAGCTTAGCTATCTTCTAAGGGTATTTGCTTTAGTACCTCTTGCCCCTATATTTATAAACAGAATAGGCTAATAGAGAGAGCTATAAGGGTACTTCTAGACCGTTTGCGTGCTACTCTACAGTAGTTACAATTACCTCTATATCTATAGTCTTACATCCTTCCTACTATAGTGAATTTAGTTAATACTACTGCAAATAGTACTAAACCACTAAGTCCTAAACCACTAAGTCCTAAACAGCTATATCTAGCTAATTTAGAGCCTTCTAAGACCTATAAGCCTAATTTTATTAAAACAAGAGCTATAGGCTTCTATTGTAAAGTTCTAATTCCTTTAGAACAACAATCTAGGTTGCAGAAGCTAGCTAAAAGAACTATTCCTAGTAGACTTTTAGCTACACTAGGTTCTAATATATATCTAATATACATCCCCTCTAAACAAGCTATTATAAAGACTAGCTTTATTAAAATTATAGAAGGAATAGGTTCTATTTCATAGGGCATCCCTAAGGTTCCTATTGGTTCTATAGTAGATAATCCTTTAGAGAGAGAAATTAATAACTAGCAATTAGTAGATAATTATACTCCTAACTATCCTTATTCTAGTTATCTAGATGTGCTAAATTATCCACTAGAACCTGTAGAAAATTAAGCTCTTCTACTAAGCAACCCTATAGAAGCTGTAGAGGCCCCTAAAGCCCCTATATCTATAGAAGCCCCTTAGGCTAATATAGAACCTATAGAAGCTAAAGCTAAATCTATTAATGCTGATTCTATAGATTTAGATAGAGACATATTTTCCTTAATTAAGGATCTATGCTTTAAGGCTAGAACTAAAGCAGCTATTACTTCTAATAGCAAGGATGAATTTCCTAGTACGTAGAAGTAAGCCCTAAAAAGCTCTGCTAAGCAGCATTAAATAGAAGCTACCTATAGCGAATTTAAGCAGCTATTAGCTACTGGAACCTTTAAATTTATAGGGAAAGACTAAGTACCTAAGGGCTAAAGAGTTCTAAAGAATAGGCTTATTTATAAGCTTAAAAAGGATAAAGAAAATAATCCTATAAAATATAAGGCCCACCTTATTGCTAAGGGATTTATACAAATAGAAGGTTAAGACTATCTAGAGACCTTTGCTGCAACTAGTATTCCTCCTAGCTAGCGTATATTATTAGCTCTTGCAGCTTTTAATAACTAGGAAGTTAAGTAAATTAACTTTATAGAAGCATTTTTAAATAGTAAGCTAAAGGAAGCTATTTATATAGAAATCCTAGATAGATTCGTTGAATTTACAGAAGCAACGCTATTAGTAGCTAAGCTACTAAAAAGCTGTAATTACAAGCCCTCTAAAGAGCAAGTAATTAAGCTAGAAAAATCCCTCTATAGTTTAAAGTAAAGTCCTAGAGAATAGCAGTAAATTCTAATAGAATTACTTTAAAAGCATAGATTTAAACCTCTTATATTAGACCCAGCAGTATTTTACAACCTAGTTACATCTACATATATTGCTACTTATATAGATAACTGTCTTCTAATTAGGCCTAATTTACAATATATTAATAAGCTTAAAAAGCTACTAAATTAAGCTTATCTAATAGAAGATAGAGGACCAGTAGAATTCTTTCTAGGTGTGTAAATCGCCTATAATAGGTCTAAAAGGTCTATTAAAATCCACTAATCTTAATACATCCTTAAAGCCCTAGAAAGATTTAAAATGCTAGATACTAAGCCAGCTTCTATCTCTATACAGCTAGGGATTCTAAAGCAACTAGTTATAAAACTCCCCTCTAAATCCGATTATAAGCTTTATTAGAGCATAATAGGTACTATAATGTATTTTATGTTGCTAACTAGGGCTAATATTGCTTTTTCCGTTTAGTAGCTATTAACCTTCCTAGCTAAGCTCTATATAGAGCACCTAAACGCCTCTAAGTACCTCCTAAGGTACTTAAGTAGTACTAGAAGCTTTGCTATAATTTATAAGCATTCTATATCACTAGGGTCTGTAACAGTTACAATCTCTCTGCACAATACCTTATTATTGTAGCTAGCAGGACCTTAGGTCTCCTTCGGTTAAACCTTAGACTGTTGCAGAATAACGTTAGACTAGTAGATACACTAGATGTAGCCCTACTTAGGTTGTTAACTCCACTAGGGTCCGTTAATCTTATAGCTCTTTAGTGCTTATAGAGGCTTTACCTCCTTTTTCCTCCTTTTCTCTTTATCTTAAAGTCTTTATTAATAGAGCTTAATAAGACTATTTAATCTTTTCTCTATAGCTATAATATTACTTTAAAATTATTATTTTTATTTACTGCTTAAGCAATAAAGAAATATAAACTTCTACTCTTTATTTTACCTATATTAGCTATTTTAATAAGAAAAAGAATTATATAGATTTATATATATAATTATAAAAAGAACTATATACTTAGTAAGCTTTAAGATAAAAGAGCTAGAAGTTTAAGAAGATAGTTTTAAAGAACTTAAGCTTAACTTAAAAAAAAACTTTAACTTAATATTATTTAAGTTAAAAAATAATTCTAAAGAACTTAAATTAAAAAAAGATTAACCTAAAGCTATAAATAAAGACTTAAAATATATAAAGAAACTCCTTAAAGTATTAAAAGAGAGTAATATTAAAATTACTTAACTAAAAGAAGAATAATAGTTTTAAAGAGAATATAGTTATAGTATAACTTTAGCTAATAGCGTTTTTAGTTTAATATTTAAACTAATAAAAAAAGCTACTATAAAAGCTTTTTAACTATTTAATCTAAATAGTAATATAAATACCTTTAACTTTTATTATAATAGAAAAATAAAGAAAGTAGAAACTAATCTCTTAATCTTTAATAGTAAATTAAGTAAAGGCTTTAATACTTAAGTTAATAAAGTAGCTAATAAAATTATAGAAAACATTAAAGTCTTTAAGACTAAATACAGTTATATAACTATTATTTACTTAGCTATATTTAGTGCTACTATTAATCTTTTAGAATCTTAATATAGTAAAACCTTAATAAATCCCTTTAGAAACTCTACTAAAATAATTACTACTTTTACTACTATATATTAGAACTTTAATAAAGCTATATATACTTATAAAGCCCTTTAGAATATAGTTTATAACTCTCTTAATAAGAACATTAATATATATATTAATTAGATTAATAAGCTTATAGATAAAGCTAATATTCTAGTAAGTAAGAGAAAGAGTGTACTTTATAAGTACATTTTTACTTACCTAAATCCTATCTTATTAATAAAGTTTAAAGACCTTAACGTTAACTATAAGGTATTTTCTAGTTATATAGCTAATATAGCGTTAGCTTATAAGTAAATTGCTAAGGAACGCTAATAGAAAAGGAAGAAACTTAACGTTAAAAAGGCCTATAAAGCTAGTAAAAAGGAACCTTATTGTTCTCTTAAGGTTAATAGAAGTAACTATAAGTTACTAGAAATTAGGAATTCTTTTTATAAAAAAGAGTAAGTATTAGCTAAAGGCTAATACTTTAATTATAAAGAAAAAGAGCACTTTACCTATAACTACTTTAATAAAAAGAAGGTTATTACTACTAAAAAAGTAATAAAAGAAAAAGAAGATTCTTAGTCTTTTAGTTTATCTTCTAATTTAAAAAACTAGAAGCACTACTAAAAGTCTTTATAGTAGTTAAGATGCTATAAGTAGCTAGAATTAGTAATAAAAACCTAAATTTATTTATAATTTCTATATAGTTATAGTTATATAGATTAGGATTTAAGATCTAAGCTTTATATAATATAGAAGTAGATATTTTGTTACTAATTAGCTGTTAAGTAGCTAAGTAGGCTAAGAAGTTATTAGAATAGGTTCTTAAGAAGCTATTAATATCTATATCTCTATTTAATTATTATAATTAAAGTGCTAAAAAGGTTACTTACTTTATTAAAGGAATAATAAAGCTAAATAGATAATAATTTATTAAATAGAAGTTTTATATTACTAATATAGATTATAATATATTTATTAGTTAAGAATAGCTAATAGCTTAAGATATTTAGTTATATCCCTAAAGCAAAAGAATTATATAGTTAAAGAATTAACCTAATAATATAAAGTTCTTATTAGCTATAATACTAAACCTATAAAAGAAGAAGGTTAATTCTATTGTTTAAAAAGATACTTTAATATAACTAGAGAATAAACAATTAAATTAATTATAAAAAGTATTTAATCTACTAGATCTTAAAATACCTAAATTCTTAAGAAGAGGTTACTTTAACTTTAAGTAAAGATTTAACTAAACCTTTAGTTAATATAGTAGAGCTATAAGCTTAAATTAAAGCTAACCCTTATTAATTATAATAGAAGAAGTTATAAATACTTAATAAAGCTATAGCCTTTATTAATTAAATAGTTTTACTACTTATAGTTAGTCTTTAAGCCCTTAAAGTATAAGCTTAGTAGAAGATATATATAGGTAAAGTTATTCCTTTTTATAAGAATAAGGATCTAGAGTATATTAAGTTAGTAAAAGAGTTAATTTCTTTATAGTTAGTATATTTAAAAGAATTCTTTTTAAAGAAAGCTACTATAGTATTACTACTTAGTTACTTTAGTTATAATATTATATTAGAATTAGCTAAGCTATTATTAAGCTTCTCTTTTATATATAAAATCTCTCTTAAATACCTTCTTTTAGAAAAGAAAGCTATTAAAGAACTATTAAAAGCTAGATTAATTAAACTCTATATAGCTAAAAAGCCTATATTAAATGTTTTTACTCTAAAACCTTACTTTAGTAAAAGGCGTTTCTACTAAGATTATTAATAGATTAATAACTTTCTAAAGCCTTAACTAGTTTCTACTTTAGATATTAAAGAAACTATTACTAACTACTAATAAGCTAAAAGAATAAGTAAAATTAATATTATTAAAGCTTTTAATTAGATATTAATTAAAGTAAACTTTAAATATTTAACTACTTTTAAAACTTATTAAAGAATATTTTAGTAGAAAGTACTTCCCTTTAGATTAAAAGTTAAACTAGCTTAGTAGTAATTATTTATTAATATTTAACTTAATAAATTACTTAACCTCTTTATTAATGCTTATACTAATAATATCTTAATCTATATAGATAATAAAGAAGAAAAGGTTTATTAGTTTTAAGTTAAAGAAGTTATTTACTAATTATATAAAGCTAATCTTTAAGATAATATTAAGAAATTCTAGTTTAATATAAAAAGTATTAACTATTTAAGTATAATAATTAAAGTTAGAAAAGGTATATAAATTAATCTAGCTAAGATTAAAGCTATTATTAGTTAAAAGATTAAAGATTTAACTTCTAAGACTACACTAAGATTCTTCCTTAAGTTATATAATTATATTTATATATTTTATAGTTACTTTAGTAATATAGTAGAACTACTAAATTACTTACTTAAGAAAGATATAACTTTTATTATTAAACTAGAGTAATAATAAGTATTTAATCTAATAAAGAAGTTAGCTACTTAAGTATCTATTTTAGCTTTCTTTTAACCTAGTAGAAAAACCTAAGCTAAAACTAATACTTCTTATAACGCTATAGAAGAAGTAATTATATAGTTATAAGATAACAATAAATAGAAACTTATTAGATATTTTAGTAAAACTATAATATTAATAGAAAAAGCTTATTCTATTTAGAATTAAGAAATATTAGCTATAGTTTAAACGTTACAGCACTTTAAACCTAAGCTACTTAGTACTTAATTCTTTATTGTTACTAATTATTAAGTATTATTATATTAATCTACTAAGAGGCTACTGTTAATATATTAAGTTAAATAGGCTAATTTCTTAGCTAACTTTAATATTACTTTTTAGTATTAAAAAGGAAAGAATAATATTATTACTAATACTTTATTAAGAAAGACTATTAATACTTCTACTATTAAAGCCTAAGAAGCTTTAGACTAAACCTTTAAGATAATACTACTTAATTAAATTAATAGTACAATAATATTAAGTATATAAAAGAGACTTTAAGGATTAAATCTAGTAGACCTAATTGTTAAAGAAAATAAAGAGTAAGGTCTAGGTTCTTACAATAGAAAGTTACTAGT
>JFHB01000191.1:0-59276 GCA_000729835.1 Atkinsonella hypoxylon
GGGCGGGGGGGCGCCAAGGCGCTTCCATTCGTCAACCTTGATTCCTTGAAGCGACAGCAATGATGCCCACAAGACAACGCTAATCTGCAGATTCGATCTATATCGCACTATATGCGCCCTGAGTACAAAACTTTTTTCCGGCGTGGCGCCGAGGCATTGTTCGAGTCTGCTCAAGATCTACTCAGACCACCTATAGAAAAGCAAATGCAAGGAGGGGAGGTAGAGTGGCTCCACGAGATGAATCAGTTTATAACGAGAACGATAGGGTTCAATGCATTAGTTGTCAGAAGCGAGAGAAATAGACCGACGTTAACTGGCTGCGACTGACCTGCGGTAACACTCTAGTATCCTAATCGCCTATTATGAACCCAGCCTCAGATAAAGCATCACACTGCCACCATCCCTGAGTGATATAGACAGACGTCTGCCCGAGTCGTGCTGCGCTGTATGTACGATACTAGATACCTAGATACCAGGTACCTACCTAGGCAGGTAGGTAGGTACCTAGTTAAGATGTCTGTCAAGGTCTCCACGCTTATGTAAGCTCGGGCAATTTGCGGCCTTATCAGCAAAATATTAACACACAACGGTCCGCCACAGACCTGTGTCTCACTGGGTTCTCCTTGCGCTGGTGGGGAAGTCGGAGAAAGAGGCAGACGCGCTGGCATCGCGTGGTAAACACGCCTGCTGGACAGATCGTTTCGTATGGATGCACCCCAGACTAGACGTAGACGGGTGCTGTGTGCCGTGTGGGTTTGCAGCCTCACACAATTGTTGAAACAACCCTAAACATAAAACGATGTTTTGCCTGCATTCGTTTGACTCAAGATTTCAATCCATCTTAACTTCACAAAAATGAGGAGCGCGTCCGTGTCTCAATGCATGGATTTCTCACAAGGAACACTTGACCTTGGTTATCCCTTAAGTCCTCCATGATCCCTACAGATGGGTGGCTAGATGAATAAAAATGCCTTAATAACTGGACTGGTTCTTCGACTCCTGTTCGGCGGGAAAAATTTATTTTTTTTTTTTTTTGAAAGAAAAAAAATTTCCTTTTGGTCTCGCTATTATTTCTGAGCAACTAATTGCATCATATGAGGGTGTCCATATCGACCGGGTCTGTCGCCTTGGCATTCACGACGTCGTGACCATTGGCGTGACCACTGGCACTGATCAACAGGGACTAACAGGGGCTCGTCTGATCTAGTGACTGTGTGCCTGGCCAATATGGATAGCGTCTGCTTAATTATCTCCCCGTGCTTGCCTGTTGCTCCATCCCTTTTCTCTGTTTCTCCCAGCGCCACTTCTTATGTCCAGGTTGCCTGCCAGGTAGAAAGCCGGAAATTGGCGACTGGAACAACAGGGTTGACAGTTGCATTCATGTTTCCACACATTCAATTGTACCACCCAACCCTTGCCCGCGCCGTGGCTCAGTGGAAAGCTAACCCCGGTTCAGAAGGACTTTCCATCACTCACGTGATGTGGACCCGTAAGTTTTATAAATTGAGAAGCTCCTTCTGTCATTTTTAAACAAGCCAAGACCACCGGACTGACTTTATGTCGCCTTGCAAGAGGAGCTACTATTATTTTTAAATGACCTTAGTAAACGGAGAATGATCTCTGCTCGTCAAGTGAGTGTGATGTGATGCAGCCATCAGAAGGTGTGTTGAGTTGTTTGTGCTCCCGTTCCCTTCTTCCTCTCCCACCACTTTCGGCTTATTATGTGCAACTGTTCAGTCTATCTGCGTGGCAAAATCTCCTTGGGGGAAGAGACTGACTACACTTCCGTACCGACAAGGTATATTGCCCAATCAATATCATCGTTGTAGAAGATGCATTATGCTCTCTACGATGGAGCCTAAATTACTCCGTACAACGAGCTACCTCTCAAGTCTCATAACCCCACCAAGTTAAAGGGGCTTCTTCGGTTTTGAAGGGCACTACAAGTCACTCGGGCAACGAGGAAAAGTGGGCCGGTACGTTCCCCAACGAGATGGGGCTGCTAGAATAATTGCAAAGCTACCTATTCCGTAGTAGTGCGTCAATAAAGGCAGTTAGTTGGTGGTGATTCGATTGAACGACAGAAAGACGTAGTGATAATGAGCAGAGGCTAACAATGAGTCTTACACACAGCGCGTTTGGGAGGCCGTGCGCCATGCACCCTCCCGAAGTACTCCGTGTGATATGCGTAGAAGCGGCGAGTGGACAATTTCTTTGTCTAGAATCGTGAGACAGTGACGCTCATGTGTGCCAGAATGTTTTATTGTGAGCACTCCAGGAAATATCAACGTTGCCCCTAGCCACGTAGATTGCGCTCGATTAGAAGATTTTAGGCATAAGGGCTGCCTAAATTAGGGAAGGGTGACCCTGCTAGTCTGTTTGTCTAACTAAGCGCAAAAATTAGATAGATGACATGCCTACTCCTAAGTCTAACTAGCGCGTAATATAGTGCAGTGCATCATTGCTGAATACTTGAAGGAGAATTCAGTCGTGGACAGGTTCGTATGCTTCTATGATGAAGTGAATGCCCATCCCCCTTTCACGAAAACGTAGTCCTTCATAAGCAGGACAAGCTTGGGGCATTTGCAGATACCATGGCAGCGGTTAGAAAGCTATGTTGTGTTAGGATGTCGTCCAATCTCTACCGCTGTAGGCATGTCCTTTGTCATTCGTTTTGTATATTTATTTACTGATGTATTTTTCTGCCCATTTTCTCGAAATTCTGTTGGGTTTGGTCTGGTTCGTCTGGTTCGTCTAAATGTGGAACCACGAGGTTGCAGGCTTTGGTGGGATGGGAAGCGGACCAGCATGCCGCTACGCTAGCCTGTTGTCGCCGCCCCCCAATCCCGCTCCTGACTTTTGCAGCACCAGCCAGATCGCAGGTGGCAAGTCCTCGGCCTTCTCAACTTACGTCTGGTACTTTCCCCTTGATCTTTTGTGCTCAGCAGGTTACCTACTTAATCAGGAATACTCAGTTTGCCAGTGCTCCAAACTCAGCCTCGGTAGGGTTGTTGTGCATCGCTGCTGCACCTGTGAATAGCCAGATGCGGATGCGAGCGCAAATGCCAAGAGCCCACGCCATTTTGACGAGCCTGCCAGTGGACCGCGTGCTCACATCCACCATCCACCATCCACCGTCCACCATCCACCATCCACCATCCACAATCATCCACCGTCCACCGTCCACTATCCACAATCATCCACCGTCCACCACCCACCATCCACAATCACCCACCACATCCACCACTTACCATCCACCACTTACCATCTACCACTTACCATCCACCATCCCCTTCTCTCCCTTTCTTCTCTTCTGGATGCCCCGTCCGACTCTCGAATCCTGCAAGTGGCAGATCGGTTCCAAACCCGTTCGTCTGGCCTCGCGACACTTCCACAGCGTCGGCTTCGATTGTCCCCAGACTCTTTCGTCGCCAGTCGTTCATCGGCTCCCACTGACTGTGCACTGGTCTGCGCCCTACTCTCACTTTTCCCGCTCTAGAACGACGATTCCATCCAGTACCCTCAATTGCCTTGCGCTTCGCCTACGTCAACACCCTTCAACAATCACGATAATTCGTTTCCACGCAGCTGCGCCACGACGCGTCGCCACCCGCAATCGCTCTGTCTAAAACAGTACTGTCATTTTATCGAGTACAGTCGTTCTTTCAGGCTCTGGAAATAAGTCAACCGCATTTGGCTTTAAGGCTGCGACCCCCTGCGTATTTCGTATATCCAAATTCGAGTCCCTCCTATTTTGGGTCTAAACCACTGTTGCCGCATCACCGAATCATTTTCGACATCTCAACTGGTCGGGCAGACGATATTGCAATTATTTTATGCCTCTGTCCACCATCTATCTCCGTTCCGCCGTCTCGGAGGCCATATTTCTCTTATAACTGCAGCTGAGCATCACGTCGCAAGCAACCTGTCGCTGCCCCATCTTTGGTTGGGATCTTGGCACCGGGCCCATGCTTGCAACATATCCGAGTTAGCGATCGAGGTGGTCTGTCACGCCAACTTGGGAGAATTCCAGCGCTCTTGAAAGCTTTCAGGTCTGTCGTCACGGCCTTTACAATCTGTTCAAACTGCTGCAGCCTCTTCGATCTTTGATAAGAGTTTGTATGCTACTCAACAGCATCTTGTGACGGTGCTTGTCCAACCCATAATGTCGAAGCGGCCCGGTCTGCTCGACCTGCAGGCCAACTCGCACGCCTCTTCCACTTCAACCATACCAAAGCCTTTGCGATCACCCTTGCGATCGCCTCGCATGCACATTGCTGGCGAAGCGCCGCCAGAGCTGTCTCCCTTGGATGCATTTGCCCTACAGAGCCGACTATTGGCGAAACAGCTACAAGAAAGCAACAAGGATGGAAACAGGATAAGCAGACTTCCTCCACTAACCGTGGAATCCCCGTTAGTTCTCCAGGGCCGATCTGAGTACTTTCGGTCTATGTCGGTCGAACCTCCATCTGATGGTCTCGAGTCTCCAGAGATTTCTTCAGGCTTTGGCGTAAAGACCGAGATTGAGGATGCTTTTGCCAACGAGAAAAGGCCCCAATCAATGCATCCTCGCATGAGCCGGATTCCACCAACCCCGGATGATGGTACACCTGCACTGCCCGACTTTATTCCCAGCGTTCCACGAGGCAGGCAGATGAGTGCCACTCAAGGCAATGGTGATTTCGGGGCCCGGCAAGAACGTTCCCCTTCACCACTACAGAGTGACACTCAATCCCATTATGAAAAGACTTTTGAACAATCGCCCATTCAAAAGCCAAATTTATACCCTACCGACTCACAACGCTCGGTGCTGAGCTCAACAGGTTCGCCCGACCGCGCGAAACAGGGCAGTTTTGATGAGCTTGGCCTTGTGCCGCCACCTTCACTCTTTCCTAGACGGTCGTCTAGTGTGCTTTCGTCTCCTGTTCCGGAAGACGACGAAACCTCAAGCGTACTAGGAAGTTCATTTCAGTCTCTTCCTCGGAAGCTATCTTCGGCAAGTGCCGCCTTAGCGAACACGATGCCTTCACCAGCAATGAGTGCCTCCTTCAGAAGATCCCCTTCTACTGCATCCGATTCATCCGCTCTCCCACGTCCATCCTTGAACTTTTCGCGCCCCATCAGTCGAGCTGGTACGCCGGGCTTTGATATCCCTGCTCGGCAGGCCTCGTCTGATAGCCAACCCTCTTTCATCTTGGCCGATGATATGGCGCACACACCTGTTAGCATGCATAGTGAAGCATTTCTGGACCAGCAAACCGACGATGGCAAAGTTTTGAAAAATTCTTACATATATTCCAAGTTCTGTCTCCCGAGAGGCAAATCTCTTCAGCGTTCGCAGTCCAACGACAACACTTTACCAACTTCTTATCAAGTGGAGCCATTCACAGTGCCGCCAAACAACGCTCATAGACATCCGCCTGGTGCGCCTCCGTCTCCGCCAACACGACCATCCAGTTCTTCAGCCCGAATCGTTCCAGATGATGCCATGAGCACTATGAGTATGACCAGACGGTCAATGGATGGGGGTAACGTCAGCTCGGACAGCTCAAGCCTTGGCGCCTCTGGCTTTGCTTCATCCCATCCAACTCGGCCATCCGTGGAGATGGCCCGCAAGTCTGAGGATGCATCAAGAGGACGCCCACGCACATCCGCAGCCCATGAATCGTCACGAGGCAGAACACCAGTTTCTACTACAACAAGCGATTCTGCTAGTACCATTCGCCCTTCAGCCAACCCCAGATCGCTCGCTCCAACAGCATCAGACATGTCTGCAGAAGACCATCTAGCGAAGGGAATAAAATGCCATGAGAATGGCTCATTGAAAGAGTCAACATATCATCTCAGACTGGCCGCACGACAGAACAATCCAACAGCTATGCTGTTATATGCATTAGCATGTCGACACGGCTGGGGTATGCGGGCAAACCAGAGAGAAGGGGTACAATGGTTGCGGAAAGCCGCCGAGCATGCCAGCATCGAAATTGCCGACGATGAGGACCAATTAAAAGAGGGTCGTGCGGCTCCGGCCGGTCTGCTTGAAAGGAGAACACGTAAGGCACAGTTCGCCTTGAGTATTTATGAGCTTGGCGTATCGCACATGAACGGCTGGGGAATTGAGCAAGACAAATCCCTCGCACTGAGGTGCTTCGAGATTGCAGGGAGTAAGCACTATTACAACTAGAATGAGTTCATTACGGGAATCATGCTAATTATTCTCAACTAGACTGGGGAGATGTCGACGCTTTAGCTGAGGCAGGATTTTGCTACGCCCAAGGTGTAGGGTGTAAAAAGAATCTCAAGAAAAGCGCCAAGTTCTATCGTATGGCTGAGGCGAAGGGTATGAGCATGGTAGGAAATAGCTGGTAAGTTACTATCTGACCAGAAAGGAGATGGGAAAGAAAATATTTGCCTTGTCTCCTTCTGAGCTAGTAATGCAGTGCTAACATATGAATTTTCAGGATTCACAAAGCCAAGTATAATGACGACGAAAATCCCTCACCGGAAAAAGACAAAAAGAAAGCACGTAGCAAGTCTCGCACGAGAACCATGTTCGGCCTCAAGTCCAGTTAAGGTCCAGACCTCTTCATATTAAACCAAGTCTGCCACAATATTGATCTCGCAGTCTCTAGATGACAATGGCGTCATTATCATTATTAAACATCCTCGCTGGAGTTCATTTGCTTTAAATTCTTTCACAGTCTCGGGATGGCGGTCCTGTCCACGTTTTGTTTTCTAGATACCGATCCTTTTTGCAGCTTTTGATAAATAGGAATCGTCTTTCTCCACCGCACCCTTTCTCGGACTTTGATAGTTCACCGCATCTAGTTCTCACTCTACGCTCTACAGAGAGAGGTGGTATACATTCACGACACATAATCAGACGAGCGGAACGATATAACGCATTCAAATCACTTCAGGAGAACAATTTCAACCTTGCTATGGCCCTCGATAGGGAATTTCACTATTTCATTTTTTTTACTGTTTTACCACTATGCATCATAGGGTTTGGGACAAATGCACAAAGGGATCGGTGCTGTACATTTGAGGTGTTATTTTCTACTTTTAATGTATGAAAGACTTTCTCTAGTATATGAAAATATCTTTGCGGGATCGAATGTCGATTCTTCCCCAAACTCATGTTCTTGAGGCTTCACGGTCGAGCTCGTGGCGTCAATTTGCAGTGGGAATTCTATACATCCTGGCGCCTCGGTATAGGGCAATAGAAAAGAGGATTTGACGTTGCAAAATACGAAAGGCGTCGCATTTGTCACCAGGGTCGGCCTTGTATCTGTCTGTTTGAACGACTTCCGCTAAGCACCTTATTTCCAGTTGACTACCATCTGGATCAAAGGAAAAAGGAGTTTATATTGTTACACACGTCTACTAATTGGTTTTTACTTAATCCCCGCGTGTCTTTCCTGTCTGGAACATGATCAAAGCCCTTTTCATCAAGGATCAATATCCATCTTCTCTGCCTCAATCGGAACCTCCTGTACGCTCACATACCGCCCTATCTCGTTCTTCTTGATGATCTTTTCGTTGAGCACGGCTGTGGTCCCCTTGGGAAATGCGTAACTTTGCAGCTTAGCACTCTTCTCGTTGGGCTTAATGTGATTTCTCTTAAGTGTCGTCTTGTCCTTGGTGATGATAGCGACATCAACATTGGAACCAGAACCTAAATCGTTGAAGATACCAGCCAAGATGGCGTTGCTACATAGCTCGACGGCGTCGTTCTGCGTCAAGTTGGTTTTCCACTGGGTCTCGAAGACACTCATCGCAGCCAAGCTACCACTGCCCATGGTGACGTATGGCAGCTTGTCGGTGCTACCGTGAGCGTGGACGGTGAAGAGATGTGTGCCCGTAGGATCACATCCAGCGACGACGAGATAAGCGCCAATATAGCCTTGGTGCCGGAACAGATGCTGCTTGAGCAGGGTCATGCAGGTGACGACGCGGGGCTTGCGGCCTGTAGACAGGGAGTGCAGTTCGAGCTGTGATGAAATGAGGGCGGTGGTGAACTCGGTGTCGGCGGCGGTACCGGCTCCGGCGCACCAAATCTGGGGGGAGATGTAGTGAAGCTTTTCGCAATTCTTGTTGGCGACGATGGGGCCCGATGTGGCTCGGGTATCGGCAGCGATCTGGGAGCAATTCCAAAGTATGTCTGATTAGCATGACGATTTCGCCGAGGCGTGAGGGTGCAGATGCATGACTTACCACGACACCGCCGTCAAAGATGCAGCCTACAATGGTGGTACCTGTACTGGTGGCCTTGGGCAGAGGAACTCCCTTGGCGTGTAGCGCCGCATTGCGGTTATAGTTTGAAAAGTCGAAGCCGGGCATAGTGAGGGCAGGTTTGTCGTGGTCGGGCGTGGCAGGGTTTCCACTGCTTTGCACCGAATTGACGGTGTGTACTGGTCTTCTTTGTTTCGACGGAAGTTTTTTTCAGGCGGAGTACTCGGTGCCTTGAAACATCAAACGGTGAAGTTATGGAGCGGCAGAGGGTGCTTGAGGGTGCTTGAGGGTGCTTGCTGTCGATGGCTCAATAGGGAAGCAGCTTTCTGGTGAGGTGTGGTTCCAGATGGGTAGAGCTGGATGACGAGGCTAAAGGCTGCCTTCCAACACCATGTTCCTATCTGCTTCGCTGTACAGCGAGTGTCGTACTCCGTACAGTGGAACCAGGCCCAGTATTACTGCAACAACCAAAACGGCAACGCCCTGGTACACCTTGTCACGTGGCTGGTGCCTTCCTTCCTTCTGGCTTACCAGGGAGCTTCCAAAAAAGTTGGCTGAGGTGTGCAGCTTGTCGCGACAACGCTGATGGTCGATCCAACTTTCAACACCACCCTGTCTTCTGCCTCTTGCATCCACAGCCTCTTTTGCGTACATATACAGACGAGAGCTCACTGTTATAAAACGATTTTTTCCTGCCTGGCAGTTTCGACTGCATTGGCGGGGATTTTACTGGCCTCGAGCTTTTTGCTTTACAGCCACCGGCGACAACACAACTACAGCAAGTCGATACGATAGCAAAGATACCCAAAGCTTGCAATCATCCATGTCCATGAGCTAGAGACTCATGCAGGTGTACGGTTGAGGAATTGAAATCCCTTCAATAAGGCTGGTACCTTGCTGCCAACATGTTTGGAAACCCAGGTGCTGCTGCAGGTGGCGCCACTGAAGGACCTGAGCTGGAAACCATCCAGACTGAGGTGGGTGTTGCCGTCATTACATCGTTTTATGATAGGTTCTCATGTGTTGGAATGCTGACATAGTTTGCCATAGGGTCTCGGTTTCCTGCCTCTTGGAGGTGAGGCAAAAGTCCGTCTCACTTCGTCATGGATTTCACCGCCAGCCGAAACGGCTTCTCTCCTTAGTGTCGCATCTAGAAAGGGCCTTGTTGCTGCCGCTGGTCCGGATCAGATCATTATTGCCTCTACGGAGTCTGTTCGAAAAGCATTTAGCTCGGATAAAGAAGGTGATACGGAGGTTCGCTCCTTTGAGCCACAGCTGAGGATTCCCGCCCCTACGCGAATCTCGCATCTGGCGTTCACGGCGGACGAAAAATACCTCATTCTCTCGGCGGAATCTGGAGGAGGCTTGGCAGTGTATGATGTGCAGAGCCTTCTTCAGGGATCACCAGCCACTGCTTTTGAGCTACCAACTAATGGTGAATCACTTCGATTCCTTGCTCCTAATCCAGCTCCTGAGAAAGCTGAGCTCTGTGCTGTTGTGACGACAAATGGCAATTTATATATGGCCAATTTGAATGAGCGGAAGTTGAGCAGTGCGTTGAAGACTCAAGTGAGCTGCCTGAGTTGGAGCGCCAAGGGCAAACAGTTGTGTGCTGGTATGGGTAATGGCACCATCTGTCAGATGACTCCAGAAGGAGAGGCCAAAGCCGACATACCTCAGCCGCCAAACTTGGCTAACTATTATGGTATGGAAAACTCTTGGAGTCTTAATTTTGGCTGCGCTCGTCATACTGACTGAAATCAGTTTCCTCTCTTATCTGGCTGGAGAACAACCTCTTTCTTGCTATATATGCCGTTGCAAACGTATCGCCTCCAAGCTTTGTATATCAAATTATTTCCCGACAGCCACCATCATCTTTTACCTTCCAGAAATTAACGGATCCCGTGGAACCTTTTGGGGCCGAAAAGTTTCCCCATCATTTCATCCTGCGGCTTCGAGATTTCATGGATCTACAGGATCTTCTCATTGTGTCTTCCACCGCGTCAACAGAAGTCGGCATGCTGACCAGATCGAAGATCCCTTTGGCTAATGACAAACCCGCCGATTCGATAACAAATGTCTTCACAACAACAGAGTTTCTCGAGGATACGAGACGACCAACTCTTCCCATGACAGAAAGTATGGAAGATTCGGTGACCATAGGTGTTTCCTTGGATTTATCGAGCAAAGACACAGTTTTCAAACCTATTCCATCAGACGAAGAACTAGATCAGACCTCTGGGCCTTTGCCTGGCTTTTGGGTTCTCACTCATGAAGGTGTTTTATGTTCGTGGTGGCTCGTCTACAATGACGCAGTTAAAAAGGGGCAGACTTTTCCTGGGCTGGCTGTGATGGACAACGCAGCTGCACCAACGGCGATACAGACGACGCCCGTCAGAACAGCCAACCCATTTGCTGCTTCCAGTACCACGCCATTCGGAACATCCACCACTCCTACCGCCACTCCTGCATTCGGCAGTTCATCGCAACTGGGCCAAAACACTTCGCCATGGGGGGGATCAACAAGCACGTCTTCTACGATAGGAGGTGCGGCTTTTGGTTCCAGAACTTTTGGTAGTTCGCCTTCGGGTCCCGGTCCTGGCATAGCTTTCGGAAAGCCCAGTGTGGTAGGTTTTGGTCAGTCCTCGCAGCTAGGCATGAGCACATCTCCTTGGGCCTCGAGCTTAGGACCAAAACCTGCCTTTGGTCAGTCTGGCTCTTCAAGTTTTGCTAGTGGAGGTAACAACCAGAGCCTATTTAGCTCTGCTGCGACAAACACGAACTCGCCAGGCACGGCGGGTTCGATAACTACGCCAGCACCTAGTGGGTTTTCCACATTCTCCAAACAGGGTGGATTTTCTTGTATTGGAGCCAACAACAATAGTTCTGGAGGTTTCGGAAGTGGTATCAAATTTGGGCAAAGCTCATTTGATGCTCCTAAATCTCCCGTACCTTCCTCATCATTAGGCTTCTCGGCCAAGCAAGAAAACTCCACAAGTGTGCTTGGCTCAACGCCATTTAAACTGGAGTCGTCTTTCAAACCGGATCCATCTCAAGCAGATTTGAATGAGAAAACATCTGGAAGTGGTGGATTCTCCATGTTTGGAAGTGCCTTTGGCTTAGCACTAGGTGACGCTGCTCCTAAACGAGGAGAGCCTGCACCTGCTATCAAGGATGAGGATATGGACACGGGTGAACCAGGCGAGGAGACGCCTCAGGGCAGCCCGCAGTCACTATTTGCTTCTCAGCAGTCTCGGGAATCTACTACGCCAACAACAACTCCGGCACCCTCGAGGTTCAGCTTCCCAACATCATCGACCCCTGGCACAGCATTATTCGGGCAAATGACCAGGGCAGAGACTCCGTCCAGTAACTTACTTGATACGCCAAAAGACACGCCAAAACCCGGGGGCTTCGGATTATTTGATTCCCCCAAACCTTCTACTGCATCCGCCACAGAACCAGAGATCAAGAGCGAAGAGCAAGATGGGCCACTTCCTCCAGGCACAACCAGTAAAGCAGCCTACTCGCTGGGTAATTCATCTTCATCCTCGGCAATCTCTAATCGTAGTCAACTGTTCGGCGCATCAAGTACACCGCTGAAAACTAGCTCAGTCCTATCGTCTGATTCAGCAACGCCAAAACAATCGTCCACACCCACGGATGCTTCACTGGCTCCTGACTCCACGAAGTCGGCCAAACTTGCCGAAGCTCCACTACCGCCTGACTTTGTGAAGGTCAACAAACCAGCTGAGAAGCCCAAGCAGGTCGAGGATGCGCCTTTTCCTCCGGACTTCACGAAGAAGGCTGCTCCTGAGGACGCTCCATTGCCACCGGACTTTGTACTCCCGAGAGCGCCATCGAAAGAGCCGTCAAATGTCCCATCGGTTCTAGAGCCAGTAGATGATGAAGAGAGTGACCTTGGAGAAGATGAGGTCTCCGAGGGCAGCGGTGTTGATGTTGCAAGGGACCTCAGTCCTACTACTAGTAATATTCATATCACCCCTTCAAGTTCGTTCGATGGCCCACCCGGAACTACTCCTACAACCGTTCGGCCTGAAGATCGAGCTCGTCCACTATTCGGCGAAATTCATCGCAACGCACCTTTATTTCCTAAACCAAGCCAAGCGAGCCCTCGATCGCCCAGCCCACTACGCGGTGCGGTGCCACAGCGAGTAATGAGATCAGATGCTACTCGATCGGTTAGCGCCCCTGGAATGGCATCACGAATTCTGGGTCCACGAAAATCCCAAATGCACCTAGGCAGCTCAATCATTAGCAGCAGAGACAAGTCAACAAATGCAGAGGACCCTTTTCTGCTCCAGCATAGGCGTATGAGGGAGCGTCAAGAAGCTGAGGAGGCACAGCCGCTCGTGGACGAAGAGGATGATGAGGTTCAGAAAGTTCTCGCCTCGGAAATTGAAGGCACGCTGGAACTGGATGAGTTCATTGCGCACTCAAATGTAGTACCCCCTGCCAAGGAGAGTGTTCCAGCTCAAGTCGAGGCCGTATATCGTGATATTAACTCAATGATTGATACGCTTGGTCTTAATACCCGATCAGTCAAGGCTTTTACTAAAGGACATAGTGAAAACGCTGCTGAAGAGGGGCGAAGCAAAAGTGACCTTGAAATCCCTGACGACTGGGTCTTGTGCGAGATTGACGAATTGGGTCGCGTACTAGATGATGAACTTCACACCGATCTGGAAGATGGCCGAGTGCAGGATTTGGAGGGCAAATTGGAAGCTTGTCGGGATTTGTCGCGCGACATGCAGCGGCTACGCGCCAAGCAGGAAGATCTTAAAAGGGTGATTATGGCAAGGATGGACCCAGACCAAGCGGAATATGCTCGATCACTGCCGCTAAGCGCCGAGCAGGCTGCTCAACAGAACGAACTGAGACGAGAATATGCCAAATTCACGAGCTTGTTGAATCAGGTGGAAGAAGCACTGACTGTTTTGAAGGCGAGAATTGCGGCCGCATCTGGTTCATTGGGCAGGGCAGGTTCGAACGTACCCACAGTTGAAGCAGTAATGCGGACTATAGCCAAAATGACATCGATGGCAGAGAAGCGGAGCGGAGATATCGACGTTCTGGAGACTCAGATTCGTAAGATGAAGCTTGGCTCCAATAGCCGGGAAGGTTCTCCGATGGTGACACCGCAGGCTAGAAGGAGCATAATGATGTCTCCAGATTCGACGCCGTCTCGTAACTTCCGCCAAAGCCTCACCCTTTCGTCGAGTGTCTTGTCACTGGGTGGAGCATCGAGAGCTACACCACCGCGCAAGAAGCTAAGTGGCTTTAGTACGGAGGAAAAGGATGACTTGATGGAGAAGAGAAACAGACGAAAGGTAGTGTTGTCCAGGCTGAAGGAAAGTGTAGGAAAGCGGGGAGTGAACGTGTGGAACATGGAGGATATTGACTGAGCTACACCGGCAATTGCGGAGAGCATGTTTGATTACAAGGCATTGACATTGGCATAGGCATAGACATAGGCATTGGCATAGGCATGTTTAAGGAGGACTTGGGTTGTGTGTATTCACTATGCACGTGGAGGCGAATAGCATGTTGCGGCTTAATTACTTACCTTGACTTTATTGGCAAACGCCAGCAGGCGACTTCGTTAGACTTCGTCAGTCAAGATCTCAGCCCACGCAGGTATCATTGTATTGATTATTCGCGTTGGCTTTCACATTTAGCCAAAAGTCTCAGTAGCAGACAAGTGCTGTGCATGACGAACACGCTGTCAATGAACGTACTGTCTCATGAAGCTTTTGGTTTCCTCGATCCTGGATTGCAATATCCCTATAGCAGCTTACGCCTACTAATTAGCGTTTCTAGGATGATCAGGTGCCTCGATTGGTCAAACCTCGTAGCTCTTCCGCTGCCTTCCACCAGTTGCTTCCATTAGGTGGATCCTAGGTTATTTGTGCCATTTATTAGATAGAGGATCTGGATGCTCCTTTCGAAGCATCTTGTCGACTCATGTATCTGGAGTGGAGCTATGCGAGGTTGGGTGGGCCCCCTTCCCGCTTTTCGACGCTCCGAAAAATTTCCAAAAAAGAAACCATCAACACCAAGTGACACATCACCGACGCTGCCATTGAGTAGCAGCAAAGCATCATGTCTCCGGCAAAAATTGCCAGTTGGCGAAATGCGCCCAGTGCAGAAGAGTTGGAGCGACGCAACGTAAGTTTTTACTTTTTTTTCTTTCGAAGACGCTCCAAGAGCTTACTCCGGCACTACTTCCTGCGCTTTTGCCGCCGAAGCTCGACGAGGCTGATTATATTCCTCCAGACTGTCGGTATCAACCTGGAAACCGTTACGGATGTGACGTCGGTCGATTTCCCCGGCCACTTTCCTGGCGAGGACCTCGCTTTTTCACTCGAACGTTTCCGCTCTGGCTTCTCTGTCCAGTTCCACCACAATGAAGCTATGGACGCCTCGTTCTCGCTGATAGGCATTGACGCTTCACTTGCAAACGCTTTTCGCCGCATACTCATCGCCGAAATTCCTACCTTGGCTATCGAGAATGTGTACATTGAAAACAATACATCAGTCATTCAAGACGAAGTCTTGGCCCACCGATTGGGTCTGATTCCCTTTAATGGCGGCCGCGAGGGTCTGCACAATTTCTTCAAATGGCATAAGAAGCCGCAACCTAGCCAAGATCCATACGCCGGATGCTTCGACTGGAATACCGTGAGGCTAGAGCTGAATGTGACGTGCACGGTGAACCCGGACGCTGCTCCCGATGAGCAGGATCCTCGAAAGGCTTTCCACCATGCACACGTTTATGCCAAGGACATAGTCTTTGTACCGACTGGGAAGCAGATTGAGTACTTTAGCGGCGATGATGCCATTAGACCCGTCAACCCGGACATCTTGATCGCTAAGATGCGGCCTCGACAGACTATCAACCTGTCAATGCATATGCATAAGGGTATCGGGGCAGATCACTCCAAGTTCTCGCCTGTTGCAACGGCTTCATACCGTCTTATGCCCACCATCAAGATCATGAGGCCTATCTTGGGTGCTGACGCCGAGAAGTTCGCCAAGTGCTTTCCCCAAGGCGTTATTGGCCTCAAAGAAGTGACGGCCAGGGAAGCCAAGAAGATTGGAAGTGGATATGAAGGTCACATTGGCGAGAAGAAGGCCGTGGTGGAGGACCCTATGAAAGACACAGTCAGCAGAGAATGCTTGCGACATCCCGAGTTTGAAGGCAAGGTGAAGCTCGGGAGAAGGAGAGACCACTTCATCTTCTCGATTGAGAGCACAGGCCAATGGGATAGTGACGAGCTTTTCATGGAGGCGGTGAAGCATATGAAATTGAAGTGCAAGAAGTTGGAGCAGCAGGTTATCAATATGGCGAGATGAACGTTGGTAGGCTGTTTTTTCGGGGTTGATGACGAAGAAGAAGACAAAAATTCGTGGTGAAACATTTTTTCTGGAGTTGGTTGTACATTACGGCCTTTGGCTTTTTCTTTCTCTTTCCTTTTTTGGCCCTACAAGGCCATTGTTTGCATCGGGCTTGTTTACTAAGGTGCTTTCTTTCAATCGGATAGAGAAAACGGGATGATACCATGGCAATTTTCGACATGTTAAGCACGCTCTAGGCACAGGGATGTTGGTTGCGTTCCTTTTGATGTTTTTCATTTTTTGCTCACCGTGAATATTACGATAAAGGACCCAAAACCCATATCATCATAATTCTTTTGCCTGTTGCCTTTTCTACCTGTGTTCTGTGCTTATCCTCTCTTTTAGGCGTAAAACCCTCTGCACGAGTAATTTCATCAAAACGACACTCGACACCGGTCCTACGCTCAAGAAGCCATCTTGAACTTGAGATAATAGTTAAACTCAAGCGGGAATGCCGGATCTGTCACCACGACGTGTTGCTTATCCTCCAAGCCCAGCTCGGAGATGCTCAGCGCAAGATGAGGTCGTGTCTGCTCCTCCAGCTGTGGCGGAAATTGCATGTATAACGTTTTGCCTTCGGCGCGGATAGACGGCCGCTTGAGCTGAGCCTCAGGAAGTATTGAAAGAGAGTCCAGGAGCTCCTGGAGGGTTTTTCGAGGATCGATTTCCAGGGGCCGAGCCTGACGTCCGCAGACGGGACAGTCGTCTTTCCTTTCGTGCTTGAAAGTGTAGGTGTAAATGCTGTCGTTGCCAGAGTACATCATGTAGTTGTTTTCAAAGCCAAGACAGGTCGCTGAGTTTGTGGCTATCTTGAAGGCCTCGTTACAGCAGGCGCCTGCGATGATGGCATTCGTCGAGGCAATGGCAGGAATGATGTTCTTGACGGTGCCCTGGGTAAGAGAGTATGTGACGCCCGTGATACCGAATTCTCGGGCGCGGGAAAGCGCCTTGGAGTACAACCAGGTGATATGCTCAGGGTCGTCTTTGTCCAGTTTCGGAAACGGCTTCTCCTCTTGCCATGCGATGATATGAGCCCACTCCACGCAGTGCTCTGGTTGTCGGGGGATGGACGCAATTGTGCACAGGGGAACAGCGGCCCGAGGGGCGTGCATGTCCAGTTGGCACTCGATGCAAGACGTGATGGAAGGGAAGATGACGCGCGCCTGGCCCTTGAAGCCCTCGGTGCCGCCGTCGATGAGCGGCTTGATCGCGTCGGGGTCGTCGTCCGCTTCCTCCGCTATGGACACCAGCATGGCGTTGATCCATCTTCGGGCTTCGATGGAGTCGAGACCGCACACTACGAGCTGGAATTGCTTGTAGAAGGATGCGTCGAAGTCTTGGATTTTCTTGTTATGGGCCGTGATGGAGACTCCCTTTACGCGGCGTTCGACAAACCTGGCTGCCACTTCTGCCTTGAACTTGCCGACGTCGGATTCCCGGAAAAGAAATTGTCTGTTCAAGTTGGAGATGTCGATTGTGTCTGGCCGGTTTGCGTTTGGTCAGCGCAGTTGCCCTTCTGTACCTCATGACAAAGGGAGTAGAAACGTACCCATGTCGATTACATGGATGTCCCTAAACTTCGAAAGTGCCAGGTCCTTTAAGATCTCGCATCCAAGACCACCCGCACCACTTGCAGCCGAGTTAGTCTAAGAGGCTTGGTTATGCTGTACTGCGCTGTGTTGACGAGCTTGACACTTACATGACACTAGGATTCCACGATTAGTCTCACTGATTTTCATGACTAACTGGGCCCTGAGTGACAGTTCGAATAGGCGTGGAGGAACTCACAGTACTTTGAAATTCTCAAATTGCGCCAGGTACTCCTCTGCCGTGGCAGCAGGGTCGGTGAATGGCCCCGGAGTGCGACGTATGCGGTCAAGGTACTTCCTGTTCATCCCATCAGATCGATTCTGTTTCACAATGGAGCGTTGTCGTCTGGCGCCTCAATCCTTCCGTTCAAGACGCACCATCTTGCCTCTTCACTAGAGATAGTCCGTGGTTGCGGTCGCGTATCAGCGCTCATCTTCTTCTCGAAATTGGGAAATAATGAACCATCTCCTGTTCGGGATCCTTCCTCAGACTCGTAATACGAACGAGAGAGGAAGATGGTTGAGACGGTGCTTCGAACGTTGGTGGAGGCTTCGGTGAGCTTCGGTGAGCTTCGGTGAAGTTTCGGTGAAGGTGGGGCGGCGTACGCCCTCTGGCTCTGAGTAACTAGTGCTCAGCCGTATCTTGAATGAGATCTCGGACTTCTCTGTCCTCTTGTGCTGAATGGACTCTTACATTCAGAGACAGAAGACCTTGATTGGTCAGGCTGGATAGAGACTCTGCTCCCACAAGCCAACTGCCATGGATGAGCTGCTCACCCCAGTTCGCACAACGTACTTGCGCCGCAAGCAAGATGACGAACTTCTTTTAGTCAAAGTGCAAGAATCGACAGCAGCCACCAAACCCCCTAAGGACATTGGAGAATCCGAAATCTATTCCGCAGATGATGTCTTGACCGTCTTGAAAAGTCAGCCTGGCTACGACCCGCTATCTGCAGCTCTTAGATTTCTCACGGAAAAGCAGGGTCTGTCGACGTTTAATATTCACGTCCCTAGCCCGAAAAGCGCGGCCATAATTCATGTAATCGTTACCGAAATAGTCACTAACTATTGGAAATTGCTTCAAGAGGGCTCGTCGGCCGATGAGACTGCGGATTCCACTACTGGCCGGACTTTGGACGCAGTGCGGCTGATACGTAGCCTGCAATGTGTTACAGGACTGAATGCAGTTGTGGGCCAGATCAAAGCTCTTCTATTAGAGTCTAAGACTAGCAAGCAAGACTTTAGGAGACCTGATATACATATCCATCTCGAGATCTTCTTGGATTTGTTGTCTGCGTTGCTGGAAGGGGAGAATGCCGCTAGACTTCTATGGTCTTCATCTACAGCATGCCTGGCTGATGAAGCTTCCAAAAAGGCCCAGACACACAGCTTGCTCTCGCTCGTAACAAGCGGCAAAGTCTTGTCGCTTGCTGCGGAGGCTGCGGACGTGATTGGGAGAGACGAGGTCTCTTGGCGTGCACGATGGCTCCTCGATGGTGTTGAATTTAGCAAATGGTTAGCGCGAAATATCGTGGCGTGGGCAAAGGATCACTCTGGCGAGGATACTGAGCTTCAGCTTTGTTTTGATATCTTCCAAAGATCTTTGTCACTAGGATATGCTGGTATGTACTCTTCTGATGCGCCAAAGGATAATCCCAGACTAAGTTCGCATCAAGAAATCATCGTGGCTCAAGTCATCAATGAGCTGCTGCTTTCCAAAGACGTCCAGCGAGATTTGTTCTCCAAAATCTGCCTGCGTCAGCTCCAGGTATCCAAGAAAGTAATAAACATACTGCTTGGCTATTTATCCCGGAGATTCCTGAATGGCTTGACACTGGAGCATGCGGCGCTAAATGAGAGTGTATCTGCAGTGGCAGGTGTCATTGCCGATGTGGTCCAGGATGATCAAAGCCGCATGGCACACCTCGTCAGCTGGTGCTGTAGCACATCTGGTGCTAGTTTGGGCGATTCTGTCGGTATCAGGCGAGCGGTTATCGCCGTCTTGGCCAAGAACAAAGAGACCATCACTTCAGTCCTCGACAAGAGCCTGAATCAATTCGGAGACCAGCTCTATATTAAACATACAGCTATTATGCAGCAACAAGGTGAATTCCTTGTTAATTAAGTCGGGTTGAGGAGCCAGTGTCACTTGAGAATGTGCTAACAAGTATCAGTACACACTGAAGTATTACTCCTCGCTGCTGGCTACGTCGCCAGGTTGTCCCCGATGAAACTGGCCATGCTCCTCCGCTCTGGAACTTACCTGAGAGCTATCTCTAATCGAATAGCCTCGACCAATTCAAGAGCTCGTTTCTTCGGCATGTGTGTAGGCGAGGCTCTATCGTCATTACAAGACTCTCACACCAAGAAGCTTGACTTTCATATGGAAGAGACTGACACAGAAGAAGCACAGTCGCTCAAAGGACTTACTAAAGTGACTGATATCGTGGGGCCGGTAGATCCTATTCTTTCGTCCGTGTCTCAGTCGCAGTCATCAAACATTTATCATTCCTCGGCAGCTGCATCCAAACCAAAAGCTCAACCACAGCCAAGATCCAAACGCAGAATGCCCGTATCGCAACCAGCACCCAGAGCCATCGTAGAAGAAATCGACTCCTCTGACGAAAGTGAAGATGATGACGCTCATCCTATTCTTGACAAAGGCTCAGATCCTGAAGACTCTGACGATGACGCCACGCTTGTGCGTCGAAACAAGCCGAAACCACCGGTATATACTCGAGATCTAATCGCATTTCTGCGTGACTCCGAGTCCTATGATAAGCAGGAACTGGGTGTGAAGACGGCCCCAATTCTCATACGTCGGAAAGCCAACTATGGCACCGAAGTCAGTTCACACGCTGAAGAGCTCGCACGTCTTCTAGTCGGTCTTCAAGACAAGTTCGACATTGACGACTTTGAAAAGCTACGACTCCAGAGCATGCTCTCCCTCGTGATTGCGCAGCCCAAGTCCATGGCACCCTGGTTCGCGCGTACCTTCTTCGAAGGCGATTACTCCCTCTCACAGCGAACATCTGTGCTCATCACGCTGGGCTTATCAGCCCGGGAGCTGGCAGGTATCGAAACCTCCGAGTACAAAGCCGCCTCGGACTTCGCATCCAAACGACTGCCCGCCAAGATGGAGCAATTCTATCTCGAGCCAGCCCAGCAAGCACAGTCCCTCCCGTTATCACCATCCACACAACTCAAGGGACTTCCGCCGAATGCTCTCGATACAATCGCCCAGTCTCTGACCTCCTCCTTCCTGGAGCCCCTGGCCGCAGAAGCGGCTGACGCTACCACCGGGCCACACGCTCTGAAACTACAGTCTTTTACCGCACGGTACAAGTCAAAATCACGAGCTAGGCCACGCATGCGCGCTATCCCCAATACAACTGCCGCTCTTCTTTCCACATACTTCTTTTCTCCCCTGACAGCCCACTTTCAATTCGCATTGCGGTCATACAAACCCGTCGTCTTGAATCCAGCTGTACTGGCGTTATATCTGCAGACATTGGGGATCATCGTCAATGCCGCAGGACCGTCCACCCTCTCCCTTCCGGAATTAACTTCAGAACTCTGGGACCTGCTTCTCCGAGTGAGAGTTTATGTGGTGGGGGATGTGGGCGCCACGAAGGGATGGCTGGTCGCTATGTCTGTCCTCTTGGAGGTCAATCAGGACAGCACGAGAAGGCTGTGCGACGAGCTGGGCCGCGAGGTCGTCGAAACGAGAGAATGGGTCTCAGGTGTGTTTGAACGCACTAGGGGTGAAGATGGTGGGGAGGAGAACGACGTCAAGATGTTGGCGGCAGGCGTACTGATCAAACTGGGTGAAGTAATTGAGAAGCATCAAGCCTTGTTGATGGGAGACTTGATTGGGTACAATTAGACGCTATAAACATTGGGCTGTAAGGCCAGCGTTCGTACTGACCACCATCGAGAATGGGATTAAATTCATGGTTGAAGAAATCTCAAGATTAGTGTCATTGCCCTAATGCTTTTAGCTCGACTCCAGGAGTGCTACCAGCGCTACGCCTAACTAGATTCTAACCCGAGATGAACGCCGACGGACCATAGATGTAATTACTTCAACAAAGCAAAAAAATCTGTTTTGTACACAAGGCATCCTCAGGGCTCGAAAATTGTCTTCCGTGCCACTTCATTTTCGTGATTTCATCGTACATTAACGCCGTCGTCCATATCAACAAAGACAATGCCGCCTTTTCCTTCATGTCCACATCACGGTACGTGGAAGTATTTCCTCAACTCCCATCGCCGACGGTCTCTAATCTGGTCACACTTCCTCTTCGAATCGGAAAACTTGCCAAATATGAATTAGCATGGCTGAGGTGGTCTCCTAAGCTCATCGCTAACCGACGAAGTTCCTTCTTAACATCATCTGCTGATGCTCGTCCCTGCATAACATGCAGTGAAGGTGCGTCGGGCATGAGCGGCAACCAAGAATCTTCTAATGACTCTGAGGCCTCGTTGAAATCCGACGGCGTTTGACTCAAGTCTTGATCTTGGTAGGTGGAAGGAAAGGAGCCATTAGGCGGCGCTGCAGTTTGTTGAGGAGTTATGTCCTCTGGATCCATGTCAGCGAATTCACTAAGGGAGTATGGCCTAGCCGTGGTGTCGTCTTGCTGGTTCCGAGTGCTTGTCTCCTCTTGCGGAGTTCGCTCGGTGTCGGAAGTCCCATCAGGCAGGTCCGCAAGAGCGTTTGAGAAATCCGACTCGTCAGAAACATAGATCGATGGCTCTCGGATTGAGGTCGGCATGACGTAGAGAGAGGCGTGTTTTTCCAGCTCAAACGGATTGGCGCCACCAACCTCCGAGCCGCTTATCGAACCAACATCTGAATGTGATGTAGATGGTCTGGTGTAGTCCGCTCCTGAATCAGCAAAACTCATGTCCAAGTCGATAAGACTACTGACTGATGCACGGTTGTCTATACTGCCTGTATTCGAAGGAGCCAGTTCGCTAAACGCCATTGACGTCTGGTATGGCTCAGTAGGATGATGGATCAGAGATGGCCGTACCGAGCTAGTAGTCGTTGCTTCACTACTTGGTGGGAATCTGAACATTTCTGGGTTCGCCGAGGCAGGTGGTGGCATTGCAGGAAACTTCCAATCTTGTGTCCGTCGATTGTTGCTGCTCACGTCAGCGGGATCACTCAGGGGCGGATTGGCATAAGCTGTGTCCTCCATATCATAATCTACAGATGCACGAGAATCACCCGCCCTGATAGTCCCCAAGTCTACGAACTGAGAAAGTTCGCTACCATGTAACGAAGCGTCTAGATCGATCAATGATTCTCGTACATCAGCTGGAGCTGCGGACTCGTCACGCAAGGGCAAGTCTGAAACCACAGCTTGGAAGGGCCGACCATAGTAGGCCCTCGAATTGTCTTCATAGTTCGAAATGGTATTTGGATCGAAAACTTTTTCCAATGGCGCCTTAACTGAAGGTAAGTGAGGAGGTGGCCGTCGCCTTGATTTCCCCTTTTGGGGCTTCGAAGTCTCTTCGTAAGCTTGGTGACTGTAATCGACGCTTGTACCGTAAACATCATACACATCCTGGGCCTCCCCGTTGTCAAATACTTGCTGATCGAAATCAGCAGTCGTACTGAAATTCCACTCATCGTTGTCCATAGCTGTCGACGACAAACCTGACAAACCTTGGGCACCTCCCGCCGAAAAGAGGGACCTTCGATCACCACCTTGAGCCTCCCAAAGTTTGTATGCTCGAACCAGGTGTGCTAATGATGTTTTAGGGAACGTTTCTTCTGTCTTGAATATGTATTTATGTCTTTGAATCTGCTCAATGGTCGGTCGCTTGGAAGCCTCATGTTGCAGACAATACGCCACGAGATCTTTCAATCCTTTGGAATATTGATCACCTTCAAGTCTGGGAGTGTGTTGTTTGAGATGAGACCCTAGTCTTGAGAAATCGATATTTTCGGTTACATTAGGAGGCAAGCCCGAGGCGACTTCATACATCAAGGAGCCAAATGCCCAGATGTCCACCTCTGTACCATAGGATGTTGCCTGGTCAAATAGCTCGGGAGCCATCCAGTGCGGCGTACCTATAAAAGTGGTCCGTTTGTCAAATTTGGTCTCAATCACACCTGCAACGCCGAAGTCGCAAAGCTGTACATCGCCGATCTCGGTTATAAGCACATTGGCGCATTTGATGTCGCGATGTATGATTCCCTGACCGTGTACCCATCGCAAAGCTTCAGCCACTTCGCGAAGAATCGGGATGATCCATTTCTCTTGCAACCCGCCGGGTGCCGTAGGCTGCATCAGAGTTGAAACGCTACCACCGGCACAATACTCTGTAATCATCCACATGGACTGGCCAACGGGGAGCGCCTCAATAACATGATTGATGTTCTTGGCCCCGCTTGCGCTGAGCAATTGTAATGCGTTGATCTCCTTGAGCAAGTCGCTGTAAGTGTCCGCGAGCTTAGGATTGGCAGTGTCGCTTTCCTCAATATCGATGATCTTGACAGCTACGAGTTGCCCAGTAATCTGCGATGTAGCCTTGTAAACTCGACCATAGCTTCCTTTGCCGATGAGTTCCGACAGCTGGTATCCGGGAACCTCCTTGCCGGACTTTGAACACGATTCCACAACAGCCTTTTGCATTTTTTTGGCATCTTCTAACGCCTTCTGGCGGGTGACTGAGACTGAATTCCATTGGGGCAGGAGGGCCGCCATGGCGGCGGGAGAATCGCACCGAGCTGCCTACTTGCAGCGCGGGATGTTCTTGGCAATCGTAATAAATTACAGCATGATGTGGTGAACCCTTGGACCTCGAAGGTAAATGCAACGATGTATATGGATATAAGTCATGCACGGTTGTTGATCTCAAAAGGTCGAGGTTTAGGAGAAGATGTGGAGACTGAGGGGTTGAGATCTGTTGCCAGACTCCAGACTGTGTCAGATACAGCAGGGCAGGGAGGGGCTAGTCCACCCAGCCAATCAGACAGCCTGGTGGATAGACAACTTGACTGCCACGGTGGGGATAGTTTAATACTTCAGTGCCTGCTCAAGGGACTGACAGATTAATTTAGACATCATGGCCACCCGCACCACTATCATCAGGCCCGCTATGTCCCGTTTAATTTGGCAACTGCGTGCTGTGCTACTAGAGGAGCAGCACTCAACGCGTCAACGCGGTTCGGTACGTGTCAAAATCATCTGCCGAGCAGCTAGACGCGACGAAAAGTGACGTGCACGGATCGCCTCCAAGAGTCCACACGATAGTTAGTTATAGGCCAACAATGGGGACACTCAAAGACTCCATCCGCCGACGACGCTATCACCTCATGAGCAATGGTTCCAACGCCTAAGCCCTCGGTAAAGAAACAGCAGTCCCTGACGTCCTTCTTTATCCCAAGGACAGCCAATGGGCTAGCTGCATCTCCGCAGAAGCAGAGTGAAGCTCGAGCTGCTGCCGCCACCGAGCAAGATACTCAACCCCCGTCAAGTAAGCGCCCATTAGAAGAGGATGCTGAACAAGGAAATGGAGTTACTTTAAGGTCTTTCAAAAAATCCAAGGGCGATGCGAATGGCCTGAATGGGGAAAAGCGCGATCTTGTAGTTGGTGGTAACACGGCGAAGGCTTCTTCCGCTGCACGGGCCGGACGTTTCTTGTACGAAGAGTCAGGTGTGCGGTCAGCTGTTGAAGCAGTAGATGATGATGATGAAGAGGTCAAGAAAAGGAATGCTGCGTTGCATCAACGGTTTGTTAAGAAGCTTGGCAATCCAAATGCCTTGTCCTGGAGGTCCAAGATCACCCAAGAAGACGTACCTGCTACGGATGAAGATGACGAAGAAGACGACGAGTCCCCAGCTCCGCCGACCAAGACGAAGAAGAAAGGGGCCAAGAGTGGGAAGCTGACTCCCATGGAGCTACAGTTTTTGGATATCAAGCGGAAGCACATGGACACAATTCTCATAGTCGAAGTCGGCTACAAGTTTCGCTTCTTTGGCGAGGATGCTAGAATTGCTGCCAAAGAACTCAGTATCGTTTGCATACCGGGGAAACTGCGATACGATGAGCGTACGTCTTATGATCAACTCTGAATTTTTCTTCCACGGCCTCTGACAAACTAGTTTCGTGTAGATCCGTCAGAGGCACATCTCGATCGCTTTGCCTCTGCCAGTATTCCTGTTCATCGACTTCCAGTCCATGCCAAGCGACTTGTTGCTGCGGGACACAAGGTTGGTGTGGTCCGTCAGATCGAAACTGCTGCGTTGAAGAAAGCCGGGGACAACCGCAACACTCCCTTTATACGGAAGCTCACGAATCTCTATACAAAAGGCACTTACGTTGATGAAGTGGGCGAGTTAGGTCAACAAACCGAAGGATCTCCTTGTGGCGGCTATCTTCTTTGCATTACGGAGATGAAAGCTAAGGGAAGTGGTACGGATGAAAAGGTTGAGGTCGGAATTTTAGCCGTGCATCCGGCTACGGGCGACATCATCTATGACAACTTCGAAGATGGCTTCATGCGCAGTGAAGTAGAGACTCGACTGCTGCACATCTCACCTTGCGAGTTCGTTATAGTGGGTGATTTGACAAAGGGGACGGAAAAGCTCATACAACATCTGTCGGGGAGTAGCACCAATGTTTTCGGTGACCGAAGCCGAGTAGAGCGCGTTCCGAAAGGACAGGCAATGGCGGCTGAAGCGTATTCACACGTTACTCAGTTCTACGCTGACAAACTCAAAGACGCGTCGCAAGATGAGACGACCAGTACTTTGCTAAACAAAGTTCTCCACCTTCCAGAGGCAGTTACGATTTGCTTGTCGGCCATGATCCATCATCTGAAGGAATACGGACTCGAGCACATCTTTGACCTCACCAAATACTTTCAGAGCTTCAGCACCAGATCGCATATGCTTATCAACGGCACTACGCTGGAGAATCTCGAGGTGTATCGCAACTCGACAGATCATACGGAGAAGGGAAGTCTATTTTGGGCTCTTGACAAGACACTCACTCGCTTCGGCCAGCGTTTACTGCGGAAATGGGTCGGTCGTCCGCTTCTTGTGCGGGAACTGTTAGAACAGCGACTCGCTGCAGTTCAAGAATTGCTCGACAAGCAATCTACGGCACCCGTGGACGATCTTGAAAAACTGCTCGCTACGACGAAAACTGACCTTGAGCGAAGTCTTATCCGGATCTACTATGGAAAATGTACACGACCGGAGCTGCTCTCTGTGCTGCAGACACTCCAAAAGATTGCTACCCATTACTCTTCCATCAAGTCGCCCGACATTCCCTTCACCTCCACCCTTCTCACCTCTGCTATAAGCACACTGCCTCAGATACTTGACACCATCATATCTTATCTCGAGCGAATCAACCTTGGAGCGGCTCGCAAGGACGACAAATACGGCTTCTTTCGCGAAGAGTATCAAACGGAAGACATTCAAGATCATCAGATGGGGATCGCCCACGTAGAGCACGAACTTGATGAACACCTTGTCGTCGCCGCTCAGAAGATAAAAAAGAACAAAATCCACTACGTCACTGTAGCCGGAATTGAATTTCTCATCGAGGTCGCCAATAGCGATATCAAACATGTGCCCGCTTCATGGAGCAAGATATCAGGGACGAAGAAAGTCTCTCGTTTCCATACACCAGAGGTAGCCCTCATGATCACCGAGCGCGACCAACACCGCGAAGCTCTCGCCGCAGCATGTGACAAGGCGTTTCAAGACTTTCTCGCAGAGATATCATCCGGGTATCAGCCTCTGCGTGATGCCGTCTCGGCCCTCGCCTCTTTGGACTGTCTCTTGTCTCTGTCCAAGGTCGCCGCTCAGCCAGGTTACAACAGACCTTCGTTCTTGTCCTCGTCATCCGAGCCCACCCTCTGCATCACACAGGGTCGACACCCTATTGCTGAACACACCATCGACAGCGGTTACATCCCATTCACGACGACCCTCGCCCACCCCTCTCCCTTGGCGCATCTTATCACAGGACCCAACATGGGCGGCAAATCGTCTTTTGTGCGCGCTCTCGCCCTAAATGTTCTCCTAGCTCAGATCGGATCTTTCGTACCCGCCGATGCCATATCACTCACACTATGCGATGCCATCCACACACGTACTGGTGCGAGGGACAACCTCTTCGCAGGCGAGTCTACTTTCATGGTCGAGGTCTCTGAAACAGCAAGGATACTGCGCTCTGCCACACCACGCAGCTTGGTGATTCTTGACGAGTTAGGACGTGGTACGAGCACTCACGATGGGGCTGCCATAGCACAGGCAGTGCTGGAGCATGTCGTCACCGAAACACGCTGCCTGACGCTTTTCATCACACACTACCAGAATCTGGCCAGAGTGGTCGATGGACTGCCTGGAGTCACAAATCTGCACATGAAGTTCACAGCTGGTAAAGGCGCTGACGGAGAAGAAGAGATAACATTCTTGTATGAAGTTGGAGAAGGCGTAGCTCATCGATCCTACGGGCTGAATGTCGCCCGTCTGGCGCGAATTCCTAGAAAGGTCATCGATGTTGCTGCGCACAAATCGCATGAGTTGGAACTGGATTTGCGAATGCGGCGATTAAAGGGGGCTAGTCGTATGTTGAACGACCTCCTTCAGGGTGGCTCCGGCCACTTGGAGCATCTTATTGCTGGAATAGAACAGCTGTAATCTGATCACAATGTCAAAAAGCATAGCTATATGCCTTTCTTATTGCGTATATAATCCATGAGCTACCTGAAGCACATGCTCATAATAGCACGAAACTAGTCTTATGCGATTAATGCTGCTTGCGGGCTTCGATCATAAACTTTGATATTCCTACATCTTTCTTGTCCCCGGGCAACGAGAGTTGAAACGTCCTTGAGTAAGTCGGCCTAAGTAGGCCCTCGGAGAAGCTTACCCCCCCAGTACGCGTGGATTAATACTATCGTGAAATTAATCCCATGCAGTAACCCAGAAAAAGTATGATATACTCAGATACACGCTAGTATGAATATCACCCAAGATAACTGGAGCTGAATTGGAAGTATACACATCGAGGAACTCCCGCACTTCAACGGTCGTCAATGCTGAGACGAGGGAAGAGGACATTGATCGAATCCCAAATAGAAGCTCACATTTCCTGTACTTGGTCCCAGGCTCGATATCGTTATTCATTGCCTTCGGGTTTGCATAAATGCTGCATCCCTCGAAGAGTATAGACTCTGAGGCGACTCTCAAAGATCTAAAGTCTCTGTGCTTACCCAAACCTCATTCTCATCAAAAGCAGAATGTTTACATACTTCGGGTAATTCGTCGTTGACCATCTCGCTACATTGGTGTTCAATCTTTATATTGCCACCTGGTATGCTTCGGGCTTCTTGATCGCTTGTTGGAGTGTGAGCATGTTCCGCAGCTTGGTTTAAGGACTCGAGGTTCAAGCCGGAAAGGGGCTGTATTGGCTCTGGAGCATGGTATGACCCAAACATCGCTTGGTCTTGAGATAAGAGAGGGTTCGACTGAGATACGTGAAGAAACTGAGAGTTGTTTGTTCCGTCAAGAAGATCTCGTGGCACGGACAGCGGATGAACTTCGTGCTTTGATTGTAGATGCTGGTTTGGGTTGAAGTGGAACATTTCGTTTCCGGGAACCCCAACGTTGGAGCAAGATGAAAATGGAAATCGAGGCGAGAAGTTGTAGATGGATGGATCATTTACACTAAATGAGGACCCAGTGAGGCCAACGCCACCTAATCCTCAGTTAGTTGGCCCTTGTTCAACACTGAAAAGCCCTTTTTATGAGGAACCTACCGAAACTAGGGTGACCATTGTATGTGTCGCAAAAGCCACTCTGATTCCGTATGCGACCTGTATTTCTCAAAGAGAACAAGCGTGGCGGACCGTCTTTAGAAGAGGGAGAGGGTGATACAAGCGGAGAGTGAGACAAACAACCGTAGTGTCGAAGATTAAGTCGGTTTCCGTTATCGAACCTTTTGAAATGTTAGGCATTTTGTCATATATATCAGTCAAGTGAAGTTTACCTTTGGTCAGGGCGTGAGGCATGCGCTGGGAAAAGTCGATCGGCATGAAGTTCTGATGGTGTTAGTGTATCAATCTCAGAATATTCAGGGACTTCATACCGGAAACTCTGTTCTCGTCGTCACAGAACACATCGTGACCGTGTCTTATGGACGTTGGGTTCGTCACGGTCCTTAGTGATTCTTGATTCATGAAATCATCCATTCCCAATGGTGCGCTCTTGACTGTTGCATTCCTGCGACTGGACTGGCGCCGCCCCCGTCGAGGTACGTTGACAGAGATTTCGACAAGGGGCTGTGGTCGTTTTCTTTTCGGCTTGGTAGCTCTTTTTGGAGTCTTCAAAAATTAGATCATGATGAAATGAATTAATGGTCTGTCTTGAGCGTTGAGATTACCTCCGTCACCTGATCTGGTACTGGTGAAGAGCTGTCATACACATCCTTGATTCTTTCCACCTCAAAGCCCGACGTCATGACGACCTGCGTCGGTTCAATTCTTTCAGACGTACGTCGCATTTTCTCGATCACAGAACTAGGTTTTCGCTGGTTGCGTGTTCGTTTCATGTCCTCGTTAGCAAGATCCATCTTGCCCATGCCGGGCCAAACTTGACCCTTTAGCGAAAGCATGTCGCTGCTGACAGACTCTTCATCCAACTCGACATCATTATCGGAGGGGCAGGTGCCAGGGAATAATTGGCAATCCTGAGGGAAACCGAGCTCTTCGGCTTTCACTGTTGTCTTCTGACCAGGTCGCTTGGACTTTCTTTTGACCTAATACTTCTGTAAACAAAAGACTGTAAAATATAAAGAAAAAAGGATCTCATCCCAATGGCTTACTCTTGGTGCGCCAATTGGCGTTGAATCTCGTGTGCGACTTGTTTTCACAGCTTCTTTTCTTTGTTTGGCTCTCATTCTTTCCACAAGGAGTGTTTCAATACCATTGTCTTTGTACCATCTCTCATACTGCTGTAGGGTGACTGAGGCTGCAATATCTTGGTGAGCCTTCAGCTTGGTTTGGGTTTCATGATGTAAGTGACCCTTGGAAGCAATGTGTGTAAGTAAATGGGATACATCCGAGAAGCGAGGCGCCTCCGGACAAACTGTGCAAAGTAGAGGGATAGGCTTATTAATCGAAACTGGAGTACAATCTCTCGTGGATTGGATTGATGATGCCATGTCCTAATACCCAGTATTAGTACCAGGTTCTGGCCGGTGATGATAAGATGTGCACAACATCACAGGCTCGGACACAGAACAGATTCTGCGCAATACTGCCCCTGATGCTGACAGAAACACCCGCAGTGGTTTGTGGGGGAGTCCAAGGAACAAAATGCAACAACCATATGGGCATGCCATCCGGCTGAGAGTTGAGAGCAAAGAAGCAATGGACGATGATGCAATGAAAAATGGGCAAGTGAAGCTAGTTGAGGATCAAAGTAAAGCCTGACGGGGACAGCCGGAAAATCAAAAGGAAGAGGCGAGCATGTAAACTGCGTAACCGAGAGAAGAGTGCTCAAGGCAGGACGGATCAAGGTCAGCTCTTACCGGCAGGGTCGTGTCAACGGGAGTTCTTGTGGTAGAATCCATTGCCAGGAAAGTAAAAAGGAAGCAGCGATCTGAAAGACGGGGATACTGTAGACACTCACTTCACCTTGAAGGAATCGGCGAATAACAGCACTGGCTTGTGACCCGGTCAGTATGCTAGTCTCGCTTTCTCGATCCCTTGATGGTGAGTGACTGATGGAATCAAGATCTTCTGCTTCAGACTATGTGACAATGTCACTACGTTCGAGGACCATAGTGGTCAGATTACGGATTGCTCATGAATGTTGGGTGCACGTATGCCGCGGCCGCTATTTTAATCTCCTGTTCCTTTATCCTGAGCTCCTGCCTTCTTTACCAACAGCCAGGTGCCAGCTGCCCAGACGAAATTCATGGCAGCTGGCAGAATTAAGTACGTACCTACTTAACATACCTTCTATCGCACATCAAGAGTGACCACGATCCCTGGAGACACTGACCACCCTGTCATGGACTGTATCATAGTTCGTTATTCTTGTGTAGAGTTCTATTACTGTGTCTGTATTGTTATACAAGAGCTTTTGGCCTTACGAACTGAACTGTCACCAGGAACCGGGTTGGCGCACGATGGTATTCAAGTACGTGCCTACCTGCGGTACCCCTGAAGGAGGCAGCTAGGCTAGGTAGGTAGGTACCTATATATGCGAATATGATGCGTGCTGCTTAAGGACTGTCAGCTGGCAGCACTGCATGTACAGAGCAACAGAGCAGCCGAGTACTGCATTTACACTTAGCTACTGTCCTGATCCCTTTTCACTCTTCATTGCAACCGTGGACGGGTCAAATTCAGTTCTGTTGGGATAAGAATCTCTCTCCAGGTCAGAATTTGATGGCATTGCTTCGAAGCCCTGCTTTTTAGCACCTATTTGTAATCATGACCTGCGATCTATCCTTGCAACCATCTCACGCTATGCTTCCAGAACATCAATTGCCGTGAATTTCATTCATGCACAACGCGGGGAATAAAAGATTTGATCCGTTACCTATGCGTTATAGGTCTGAGTAGGCGCATCATTGTGAGGTGGTCATGTACATGCCACGAGCTATGTTTGAAGGACTTTACGAGGCAAACTCCATGGAAAGAGGCGATGCCCCTGAAAACCCAACAAATATCGGCTTCCTCCTGCCTTGTGCCCTAGCTAATACGGATACAGAAAACATTAGCAGGTTATTGGACGGCAAGAGGGGTCACAAGGAAAAGCCGAAATATATCGTTAATGGCGTCCGCCTGCAGTGATTGGTCGTTGAGCGCTTGGTGTTCAGGCAACAAACTTTTGGACGATTGCTTTGGGCATACAGTATACGGGGTCAACTGGAACCATGTCCCGGAATTGCAGCAGACTTAGACCAGCGAGTCCGAAGCACGTGTGCCAAACATCTACCATATCACCAGGACGATCTGCTAAACCGCCATTCTCTGGGTCTTGGCTGCTCAAGATGAAGGCAACGAGCGCTTCACGGTCAATCCAATGCGTACGTCCAAGTATGGCTAGACTTGCTAATACCCACCAGCTATAGCAGACATCCTCAGCTTTTTCTGGCCTGCCATTTAGACCGCCCCCGGGTGTCTGTCTCTCACTCAACCATCGACTTAGTTTCTCATGGTCGACGATGTCGAGTCTACCAGCAATACTGAGAGCTGCAAGACAGGTAAAGATCTGGCCCGAATGCGACTCCGCACCAGGCTTGACACCATAACCGCCGTCGAAATTGGCACAACTTTGTATATGTGCCACTGCTTTGTCCACATCAACAAGGGACAGTTGGCCAAGAAGCGACAGGGCGTTTAATGCTCCGTACAGAAATCGTGTGTCCTCTTCTCCCCATTCGTCACCATAAAAACTGCCGGTGGACGGATCTTGAAGATGTGCAATGTCTGCTGCCATGTTAAACTCTTGTCGGAGGATTAGGAACATTTACAGATGACCTACATTTTGCGACCTGAGCCCTGCCAACACCTCTCGAATCGAGCTCATCCAGGGCATCGACCATGGCTAATACCTGAACAGCATTTACTGTTGACAGCATATGAGCATCGTGACCGGGAGCGGCGCCAAATCCACCGCTATCGTGCTGGCAAGAGAGGACGAAGTCGATTGTTTCCTGTCGAGGAAGCGCATCTGGACGACCAAGCAAATGGAGCGCGGTCAGGCCCCAATACACGCCATTCAGCCGTAGATGCTCCGTAAGCCAGTAGTCTAGCTCATCTTTCCTGGTGTCCAGACTTTGCACGTACTTTACATGGGCGTCCACTGCAAGTTTCGCGCCGTCAGGTGAAGGGCCTTTTGCGGACATGAAGGGCTGTGATGTGAGTATAAGGCTGAATGATCGATCCCACGGCGGAACAGGAAAGAGTTTGAAACGGAAGGCCAAAACTTCCGCCCGGCACTGAGCCTTGCTGCCTCAGGTAACTGGGGTAGAGGGGAACTCATTAGCGAGAGCTCCACTGCAATGCCATACACATAACAACGTGGGAAAAGTCGGCATTGTAACTTATGTATTTATTTGTAATTCGTCGGATTCCATTATCATCACGATTTGGTTCCTCGCAGAGACTGAGCCGACCGAAGCGGGCTTTATCAACATCATCATCGGCACAGCCTAGCCGGATGTCGTCGTCCATGACCACGTCCATGGTTACATCTGCTTTCTTGTTCTTGTTCTTGTTCTTGTTCTTGAGATGAAGTGCCTGAATCTTGTGAGCCGCTCTACCTCACGAGATGGGCCTTGCAACAACCGGAGCGCCCCTTTTCGCCGTTTACCTTGGGCAACCAATATCGAAGAGTCTGATTGAATGCACATGGAGTCAGGGCAAGTGCCTCACAATAAGTCCTCAAACGGTTCCTCAAACGGTACCTCAGGTTCTAGGTGTCTGAGAGCGGGGCAGTATTAACTATGCAAGGCATCTATCTATTTTCAGGGCGGGAAACCACCCCTGAACCAGCTTGCAAGCCAGCCAAGCCAGCCCACTCAGTCTGGCCCGCCTTGCCGCCCTAGTGAGTTCATGTAAAACTGGTTACAAGAATAAGTTGGTGCGACAGGGCTGTTGCAGAGTTGCAGAGTTGCAGATGGCTGCTTGCTTCACTGACCTCTTGACCTGTCTTTGAGCACCCACCGCGATAATGATTTACCTCGGCATGCCCAAAGCCTTCGACGTGGCCTCAACGGAGCAACCTGAACCTGAACCGATGAGAAGGCAGGCTGGCCACCTGGCTAATAATGCCCGGCATGCAGAATGCAGAGCCGCTGCCAGGCCGCGCACTCACTACCCCTCGCTTGTATCCCTACCGGCAACGACATCTGACTCGTGCATATATACTCGTATTACGGAGTACTTGGTACTTGCTGCGCATAATACAACCTACCTAGACCTAAATGCCTGCCTCCTAACGGAATTAGACAATTTTGGTGCTTCTTTATTACTCCGTGAATGAAAGAAAGAAAGAAAGAAAAAAAGAAAGAAAGAAATAGCCTTTTTTGGTTCGCACGTCTTAGACCCACACCGCAAGGCACCACGGCACTTGGGCACCTACTGTAGGACGGACACTCGTCCCTGTGTCCCACTTGGGCCTCCCTTCTCTTGCCCCAAAGCTGACCGTGCCTTAGCATTTGAGTCTAGTTGGTCATGCCAGTGCCAAGGGGCGGGTGTGAGGCGGCGCACACTGCAAGACGCGACATGCAAACAGCTGCTAGGCACTAATAGCAACTAGACTATGCCTATAACCGGCTACTAACCAGCTACGAGTGTCGTTGGCCCATTTCATCCCGCGGTCCCTTGATGCAATCCATTCTTCATGGCCATTCTCAGCCTGCTTGAGCTTCTTTCTCTTGACTTCCTCCCCCGCACGTCCCGCCCTGCCCTGCCCTGCCCTGCCCTGCCCTGCTAACCGTGGCAACTTGAGTCGCGAGTCACGAGTTGCCCAGGCGGGAGAAAGGGGAGAGAAAAGAGAAAGAGAGAGAGAAAGAGAGAGAGAAAGAGAGGGAGAAGAGAGGGAGAAGAGAGAGAGAGAGAGCATTGAGCATTGAGCATTGAGCGCCCTTGGGAGCCCTCGAGAGCCCCTTTGACTGCGTGATTCCAACACACCAAGACACCAGGCAGGACAGAGGACAGACCAGCATTTCTTTCTCCTTCAACGACCTGATGTCAGGCATCCAGCTGCCTTGCTCATTGACCCACTCCCCTGGCCCTGATCCATCTTGATCGGAGGATCAAGCCAACATTGTCGGACAAGATCCTTAGTGGTGCCGCAAGTTCTGGATTACTGGACCGTCCACGCCACGTGTGAATCACGGAGGGCAACCTGACTCTGGAAGGTTGAATCAGATACCTGACGGAGTGGACTCGTGCTGCTGGACCCTGCCCGATAAAGCCGGCAACACCGCCGTACTGTGCGTGGCGGTTGCTGACCTTGGCCGCGCGACGCCATTTCTACACTTGAGACGTTGCGTCCGACTCAAGCCCGTCCTGCGGCGCGGGACAACCGCCTTCACTCAAGCGCAGACCACAGACCACAGACCAGGCGGAAGACGCAAGACGCAAGACGCCATCGACCCTCGCTCGCCCTTGCTCCCGCCCTTGCTCCCGCAGCGAAACACAGAGATTGCCGACCGCGCCATGGGACGTAAGCCCACGCCGCAGCCGCAGCCGCAGTCACAGTCGCAGTCGCAGTCGCTGTCGCAGTCGCTGTCGCTGGGCGACTCTGCCTCCAACTCCAACACCAACGCAGCTGGGTACATTGTGGCCACGGGTATAACGGGTGCTGCAGGTCCGGGCAACTCACCCATGGCTGCTGAAACGGCCATGCATAGCCAGTCTTCCGTCAGTTCCAGGTCGCCCATCTCACAGCACGCACAGCACGCACAGCACGCACAGCTCTCGCAACCATCGTATCCGCAGCACCCCTCTCCTACCTTGACGAACCGATTTGCTGCAGGCAAGAGGCCACAGACGGCAAAGACGGAGAAAGGAATCCAGTCAGCCACAGACCATCTCTCAAGCACAAACAACCTGCCGCCGGCACATCACCCTTCACAGCCTCGATCGCATCAACAACAAAACCGTGACGACCACACGCCCAGCTTTCCCCCCCTTGTCCCTTCTTCACCTTATTACGACCAAGCCCCAGGACCTGCCTCTCCCGCTTCCCGTCACGCCTTCACCAAAGGAGGAAGGCCGCCATCAACAAAGAGTGGCTTCTTTCGCTTCCATAAATCATCTTCCAAGAGTTCCAGCTGCCTCAACCATCCCACTTCGCCTTATCCCGAATCTCCAGAAATTGCCTCTCCAGGTTACTTAGACGGCTCCAGTCCGGCAAAATCTGGAGGTATGGAAACTTGAATGCAATTCGTCAAAATCTTGCAGTCCGGCGAACAAAAGCAGTGGCCTGAATGCCAAAAAATACACCCATAGTATATCTGCTGCTGAGTTGCCAGGCTGTCTTTTTGAACCCCGCCCCTCCCTTTCGCCTTCGATGTACAGTGAATCGTGCGAGAAGACTTTGCTAATGGATGAATCCTGCCTTTAGACCTGACATATGAGCACGACTTTCTACAAAAATCCAGCCTGTCGTTTCCGTCTCGCTCCCAGCTGTCTCTTTCATCCGCTGGAGATTACGATCCTACCTTAGGATTATCCAACAATAATAGCAAGCGAAACAAGTCCAAATCTTTCGGGTTACTAAGTCGCAGTAAATCGAATAGGGACAAGGATCAGGGGCTTATACGGGCACCTCCCACTCCCCTAGTCCCGGCGCCTATTCGGAACGATCACAGCGATAGTTCGGTACCTCTAACAACAGCCCCAATTATTGCTCAAGATCGAGGGTTCAGGGACATGACGAGCTCAAGTGCGCGAAATCGCTCGGAAGATCGGGCCGTTGGCCGGGACTTATCTCGAGACAAGGAGCGCGGTGCTTTGCCATCATCTTTGAAAGATAACGGGTCGACATTTCTCAGTGGCCTGCGCCACTCGTCAACCAAGGCCGCTGATATTATTAGTAAAGGGCTATTCGGCAAGAGCTCTCGCAGTGGAAGCACTACAGAAAGGGAGGCTATCATAGACGATGAACACTATGTACTCAAGGTCATCAATCTGCCCTTAGTGGAGCAGACGCGTCGAACTCGCATTTCGAAACGGCTAGAAAATTCAAGGGACAAAACGGAATTCTGGATGCCGGCATTTCCTTGGCGAGCAATCGACTACTTAAATTACAAAGGATGTGATGTGGAGGGCTTGTACCGAGTTCCTGGAAGTGGCCCACAAATCAAGAAGTGGCAGAGGAAGTTCGATGAAGGTATGTCAACTCATTGGCTCACTCCATTTGGCCCGCGGGCAGAGGCATGCTTGCATTATGTTGTACTAATTCGCTGATTCAGAATACGACGTTAATCTGTTTGAAGAGGATAGTCTGTATGACATCAACATCATTGGTTCTATGCTGAAAGCCTGGCTTCGAGAGCTCCCTGACGAATTGTTCCCTAAAGAGGCACAAGACAGGATTGCTCGCGAATGCTCTGGAGCCACTGAAGTACCCCAGATGCTCATTGATGAGCTGTCCAGCTTGTCTCCCTTCAACTACTACCTGCTGTTTGCAATCACATGTCACCTGAGCCTGTTACTGGCACACTCAGACAAAAATAAGATGGACTTTAGAAACCTATGCATCTGCTTCCAACCTTGCATGAAGATTGATGCCTTCTGCTTTAAATTTCTCGTCTGCGATTGGCGGAATTGTTGGAAAGGTTGCAAAAATGAGGCCAAGTACATTGAAGAAGAGTACAGATTATTTGACCTTCCACCACCTCGAGGCATAACCGAACCCAATGGTCCAGCACAGAACGAGGGGTCGAATGGACGTCATCAAACGTCACCTGTTAGCAGCAAGCCATTGAATTCTGGACATGAGACAGGGTTCGCACAATGCCAATTGTCCGACTCTAATGTCAGTATTGGCTCCAAGGCCTCGTCCATCTCTACCAATGTGACGACCAATAGTGATCGGGAATCTCCCGAAAGGACCAGAGATATGAGGCCCCTGTCGCCCATCAAGCCCTTGTCTCCAATCGGCTTCTAGGAATGGGACGATTGAGTACACGGTATTCTGGACTTGTTATTGCCACTGTTCTACTCTGCTAGCGGCTTTCATGTTCGACTTGGAGTCTGAAATACTCTCTATTACCTAACCTAGTCGGATCGATTTGGCTCTCATTCTCTTCTGTCACTTATGGCGGGTCTCGAGCTTTATTTCTATTTCTCTCTCTTTGATAGTCCACGGCTTTGATATGGCGTACATATTCATCTTACTTCTTAGCTGCTCAGATACGCCGTTGATTGTCTTGGGATACCCTTTCACTTATTGACCTGGATGGCAACAAAAAATATCGAATGAGCTCGGCTATTTTGAGGACCGGTATTTTTCTTTGCCTGTTCACCATACAATTCGGAACGTTTGCAGTTTTATTTACAGCCGAAATTTGGAGCGCATCATTCAGAGACCAAAGCGAACGGGGAATTGGTTGATAAATAATGGAGAGCATCAACTTCAACTGGGGACCAGCTGCAGATGACGGCCGGTTGGAGTCCTTCGATTTTGGCTCCCCCCCCCTTCTCGACCTTGTTTGTTTTTGAGATAACCCGCAGTTGAAGGCTCTTTTATCCTGACTTATTTCTAGTGCTGGAGTAGTGGTAGGGAGCTTCACAAGAGCAAGGCACCTCATGTATGATTACGGGAGTGTTTTGATCGAGATGTCAAAATAGGGGACGAAGTTTTTGCTCAATTGCAAGCCGACTACTGTGGGCGACTAAATTGTGCGAAAAGGAGAACGGTAGTGTGGAGAGTAGAGTTCTGGGCGATAAAATTGTATAACATGGCGGCCAAGGGCCAACATTGCCCAGCCTGATCAAGTTGACAAGCGCTAATTTGATGTTCCCATGTGACTGAACCAGCATTCTCAAACTCCCTACGCCTAATACAAAACCATCCTGAGAAACGTCATGATGACTTTTCTCATGAACACATTGTTTCCCCTTTGCTAGAATGTACTCCCTTTTTTCATGCGACAAGAGGGATTTCACACCATGGCCCTTCGAACTTGACCAACCTCGAATTCGATACATCTACGCTCGCTTCCCCGAAGCGCCAGCCGCATCGCTCTGGTTCTTCCTCATTTTCCTCTCATTTCGCTTGACCCGCTCCTTTCTCTCCCTCCTTCCGTCCCCTCTGATACTCGTGCCCTCTTTCCTCTCCCTCTCAGCTTTCATATCCACCTCAATGATGGGATCATCCTCTCCCTTCTTGTTGAGGCCGCCATACCCCCACTTCCTCTTCCATTCACCCGAGGTCTCATCATAAGCCAGATTTCGTCGCTGCTCTCTCGTCTTGGGCTTGATGCCCTTCTTCTCGGCGAAGCGTTCCCACTTCGTCTGAGCCTTGGCCTGGGGCACAGGCTTCTCGCGCGGTAAGGCGGTTGTAGGCTGTGGTAGCGTGAGGAGGACGCCTTCTTTGGTGGAGGAGATGGGGCAGGTTGTGAGGAGCTGGTTGATCATGGACTGGGCGCCGTCTCGAGCGACTTCGGCGAGGGACTGTTCGAGGGAGGCATGATCGAGGGTGATGGCGTTGGGGTCTTCGCCTAGCAGGAGGCCAAGGTCGAATGTGTATGGCGTTGGTTTCTCGACGGCGACGGGCAGTTTGACCCGTTGGCTGGGGAGGGTCATTTTAACGGTGGACCTGACTTTTTTTTTATTAAAAAAAAAAAAAAAAAAAATTTGGTTTTTAGGCGGTTGGTATTATGGAATTGGAATTGTGAATACTGGGTTGGAGTGTATGTGAGTCGGGGATTGAGAAGCTTCGACAAAGTAGCTGCTGGTTGTGATGGTCGATTGACGTTTGTAAAGCTCTATTTTGTCGATGTCTTTTTTTTTTGGGGGGGGGGGGGGGGGGGTTTTCTTGCGACAAGGTCGCTGGGCTGTGGGGTGGGTGCATGTGTGACACGCGGGTGAAGCTGGGCCGGGCAACGGTGGCTGATTTTTTCCGATGCGCCAGCCTGTGTCAATGTACTGCTCTTGTGCGATTTGCACCAGACATCGCGTGAGCCCCTGCAAGTTGCCGGAACCAATGGGAGAGCATTCGGTCCAACCAACCACGTCTGGCCCAATTGGCCGCCCAAGAGACCACAGCCCTCTTTATTTTGTTTTAATTTACATCTTCGGGTCTCCTCTGAATCGTCCAATATGGCTTCCTCAGCGACATCCTCGTTTCGCACGCTCGCGAGGCCATCCGTCATCCCCGTCGCGCCTCGCATTCATCCTATACTGCTCATCTCCCGAGCCGCTCCCTTCTCAACCAGCAGTTTCCTCACAGCCGCGCCACCTCCGACGATAAAGTCCCGTCGAGACCTCCCGAAGAAGACCAAGAAGACATACAAGAAGAAGGCTAATATCGTGGCTGTCAAGAAGCCTAACCCGGGAGAGCGCAAAGCCTTTCGCAAGCGCATCCAGCTCAGCAACAACAGTGCTTTACCCATCGAGGGTCTGGAGGAATTAAGTCCTGGAACTTTGGCGGACGCTGCGTATAAGGGAAAGATGGTTGCCCTTCCTGACAAGGTGGTCGATCAGTTGAGAGCGCTGGAGGCCTTCAAGACGACGCAGACTTGGAACCTGTTCAGACGGCCGCACTTCTTGGTGAGGGAAGAGACGGTTGAGTTGATGATGAAGATGGCCGGTTCGGTGGACAAGAGGGAAGCATTGAAGTGTGTGCTTACGGGAACGAAGCTGTCGGGCAAGAGCTTGGCCTTGCTGCAGGCTATGGCGTACGGATTGATGAACGAGTGGGTTGTTTTGCATGTTCCGGAGGGTACGAGTCCTCTGTCCAATCAACACGCTCGTCTTGCGAAGCCATTTGAATATCGTCTCACTGACACGCCTTCCAGGTCAAGATCTCACCAACGGCAATACAGAATATTCACCCATTGAGGGCACCGAGCCGATGCAGTTCGCCCAGCCCGTCTACTGCCTCAAGCTCCTGCAAAACATCTACAAGGCTAACAAGGCTGTCCTTGAGAAGCTCACACTGCAAAAGGACTGGTCAGATCTCAACTCTCATTTGAAGGACGCCACGCTCGCCGACCTGGTCCTCAGCGCCAAGGAAAGCGAGTACGCCTGGCCGACACTCGACGCCCTCTGGACCGAACTCACGCAGCCCGGACGACCACCCGTGTTGTTCGCCCTCGATGGTCTCGCCCACATCAACAAAATTAGCGACTACCGCGACCCTTCATTCAACCAGGTCCATGCACATGAGCTTTCCCTCGTCCGCCTCTTCGTCGACGCCCTGTCCGGCAAAACGAAACTGCCCAATGGAGGAGCCATCATTGCTGCCACGTCGGATAACAACACGCACTACCATCCCTCTCAGGAACTTGTTCTCTCACAGCTAGAAGCCGGCCAGGCCGGTCGCGAAGTCCCCGAGCCAGACCCTTATGAGCGCAGGTACGACGATCGCGTGTACGACGCCCTCAAGAATAGCTATGTGCTTCGAATTGGCTGCATCTCAAGGGAGGAAAGCGCAGTGCTGATGGAATACTGGTGTGCAAGTGGCATGCTGCGCAGTGTCTTGAACTCAAGGACTATCGCGGAGAAGTGGGCTCTTGGTGGTCATGGTGTTGTTGGTGAGATGGAGAGGGTATCGCTGATGACGATGAGGATGTAAAGAGAGTGCCAGATCCATGTCCTGTGGATTAAGACAAAAAAAAATCTGTACTTTATTGACTTGTAAAGAGAGATAGAATGCAATCTTGTCGCATTGTGCTTTGAGGTGACTCTTGCTCGAATTCGAACAGGGTTGGAGTGAATAGGATTACCGGGGGGGATGCATCAGTTCCACCCCGCTTGCAATCATCATGTATTCTGATCTCTCGTCATAACATAGAACCTGTCTACTCCGTACATGGTCGGCTCTTCCTACCTTGGCCGTCCTACTGAAAGCATAAAGCGCCAGAAATCACAAGATACCATACCCGCTCCTCCCTAACAAGATCGCCATTATTTTAAAAATCCATGCCGTCCTCATCGTCGTTACCAGCTGTGACAAATATCAGCCTTGCTCCATTGCCCGCAGTTTGCCATACCTGCAAATTTTTCGTCAGTAATGAAGTTCTGTAAAAAATAGGACAAAGACTTTGAAGCGTAGTGACAAATGTACTTACATCAAGCGTGGTGTATTCCTCCAGCGCATTCAGCCACTGATCCTCTGTGAAGCCCTTCGCAATCACGCGCTCCTTGACTTTGCGCATGCTCAACTCGACGCCAAGCTCATCATCCTCGGCGTCGTCGGCACGACAAGCACCCGAGTCGGCGAGGGCCTTGACAAGGTTGTATATCCTGCTGCTGGCGTTGAGACCACGGCGGGTGGTGCCAGTTTCTGCATTCAAACTCTCTTTGCTGGCTTCGATGAGGCGCAGCGCCTCGTCGACGTCGTCCTGAGACACCTGGTTGCTGAATCGAAGACGAGCAAGAGCCTGCGCTAGACGGACGACACCAAGAAGCGTTCTGGGCGTTGTGTGGGTGAATTGCTTGCCCTTCTTCTCAGCGCGCTGTTGCTGATCTCGGAGTCGCACATACGTCTTGATCATGTAGTCTGACACGGACTCGGGAACAACCGGGCGGTACGTTCGTGCTTGTGCGACGTAGGATCGCACTTCGTGAGGGCTGAAAATGACGTTGTCGGTGCCAATGTCTGGGTGACGGTTGTGCATATGTACATACGCCACGTGCTTAGCTAGCTGCTCGTCTGAGTCGCGAGACGGAGTATCAAGGAGGAGGAACATGACGTCAAAACGGGACAGAAGAGCAGCGGGCAGATTGATGTTTTCGACGGGGGAAATTCGGGGATTATATCGTCCATAGATGGGGTTGGCGGCTGCCAGGATGGAGGTTCGGGCATTGAGCGTCGTCGAAATGCCGGCTTTGGATATAGAAATCGTCTGCTGTTCCATGACTTCGTGGATGGCTGTTCTGTCGGTCTCGTCCATCTTGTCGAATTCATCAATGCAGCAGATGCCATTATCAGCAAGAACGAGCGCACCGCCTTCGAGAACCATTTCATCTGTGACGGGATCGCGCATGACAGCAGCAGTCAGACCGACGCCACTGCTTCCTCTACCAGAGGTATATACACCTCGCGGAGCTACCTTGGAGATGTACTTGAGAAGCTGGGATTTGGCAACACCCGGGTCACCCATCAAGCAGATGTTGATATCACCACGAATCTTCATACCGTCGCCCATCTCCTTTGTAACACCGCCAATCAAGAGCAACAACAGAGCCTTCTTCACATCCAGATGACCATAGATTTCGGGGGCTACGGACTTGGCAAGCAATTCGTAGACCTGACCCGTCTGCCGATATTTGTCGATGCGTCTCACTAATCGTGGATCTACAATCATCTCGCTGTAAGCCATTTTGTGTTGATGCACGTGGTGCGCTTCGAGGTAGGTGTCGGTTAAAAGGCCGGCCTTGATGGCCTTGAATCCTGTGTATGGTGTAGGCAAAAAGATGCCCGATATATCGACGACATCTCCAGGATTAATTTGACGCACGAGGCTGCCGTAGCACAAGACTGTCAGAGAACGAGGAATCTGTCCGATGGGAACCTGTTCAGCCATTTCCTGAACCTTGACCTCTTGGAAGGGCAAAAACTTTGACGCTCTGGTTGACGGGTTCAACTGGCCCATAGACTGGTTCATCTGACAATCTTTGGAAGGGCACATAGTCAGCGGGCCGTACTGCTTGTCAGATACAGGCTGGAAAATCTCGCATCCACAGCGGTCACAGGTGTAAGCGCTGACTTGGACAATAGGCTTCACGTCCGAGACGCGTGTTACAATCGCTCTGACAGTGATGAGCTTCCCTAGATGCTCGCCACGAACGTGACGAACTGCCAGAGCCTTGACGGGCTTATCTGTTTGGGCTGATCTGGGTTTGAAGACTAGCGTATAGCGTCGAGTAAGCTCGGCAGGGAACTTATCATCCTCGACAGTAGGATCTCTCTCAGCGGCTTCTTGTAATTCGCGATTGCGCGCTTGTCGTCGGGCCATAAGGACATCGAGAACGTCGTCTTTAAAGCTGTACTTGCACGTTAGCGGGAAATCAAATATTGCGCAGGTGGACGAATCCATACCTGACATCTGTACTTGGTTCTGGCATGACATTGTCCACGGCTCTGGAGACGATGTCGACATAGTGCTTGGCATTCATTTCGATCGAGTCCACCAGGTGCAATGCCTCCTCTTCCGACTGACTTTCCCACTTTGACCGGTCAGAACTGAGCACGGCAGAGGGTGTGGTTTGAGATAGCTCGTTGTTTGCCACTTACAGAAGCTAAGTCGTCTAGGTCTATAACGATCTCAACAATTGTTCTATCGGCCAACTGTTGCAATAAATCTTTGTATTTATACTGCGGTGTTTTTTGGCGCTGTTTCTCTCGGCGTCGGCGATTCCTCGACTCATCATCCTCGTCCATCAAGGCGTCATCGTCGCTTAAGTCATCTTCACCAATTGTGATATCCCCCATAGCCGTTGTGATGGTGTGCTCGGGGGATGTCTTGAAGTCCTTGAGAAACTCCTCGAAGCCCTCTGAAAATCGTCAGCGCCCAGTTGAACCAACATGGTAAGAGAGCGCGCAAATGCGCATGACGTCGCAAGGGGTGAATGCTCTGGGAGGGGTGACAAACTCTGCTGGGACTCATAGTCGACGGGAGCCTTAAATTCACGGAGTGCCATCGTGAGTGATCTGCTGTTGCGATTGAGACGGTGAGTAATGAAGGATGCGCGAGCGGGATCGCGGCCCGTCGTGACGCGAAGGACGGACGAGCGAGCGAGAGGAGTGGAGTGGGCTGAGGTTTGAAGGGATGCTGAAGAGCGCCAGCGCAAGAATGAGCTTCAGACGCGACTTTTCGTGTCGCAGGTCCACGACGCGTTTGTGCTAAAGCCTCTCAAGGCTGCAGTAAGCGAGGCTGACCAGCCACAGGACACGGCATCTGTGGCTGGGCTGTGGCAGGCAAACACCGTGAGGGGTCAACAGCGGGCCGGAGACCAGCGGCCAGCGCTGTTTACAAAGCCGTGTCGCCGACGGGGCACTAGCGTCGGCGGAGGAAGCACCTGGTTGCAGTGAGCGTGAGCGGGTGTCTAGCGGGTATGCAGCGGATGTCCAGCGGATGTCCAGCGGATGTCCAGCGGATGTCCAGCGGATGTCCAGCGGGCTGCGAGTGCGCTATTCTCTCAGCCGCCTCTGTCGGCACGTGGATTTACCTCGGTCTGGATTCAGCGGGTTTGTCGTGGTCAACTTCTCGAGCTCCCCAGCTCTCGAACCTATTCGCTTCTATTGCGCGTACAATTCTCCTCCTGCAACTGGCTCCGGTAATGCTGGCAAGCTCTTCAAAATGGTCCCTAGAAAGAATGCGCAGTCGACCACTGCGGAGCTCTCACTGGTCCATTTGAAGAACTGCTTAGCCAATCTTCCAAACTCACTCGTCTCATTACTGCTCAATCTGAATACGGTAAGCAATCCTTTGTCTTGACTGAGCTAGCTTCTTATTAAGTCTGACCTATTATCTTTTTACCGCAGCCGGTTCAGAATGTCATCGTCGAGCTTAGCTACAAGTCTGTCAACTCCGGAGGCCCCTCCTCCCCTCCTCAGTCCATCTTCGTGGGATGGACTGGAATGCCGAGCAGGCGACGAACGGCACCTCCTGTGAGCCGCGATGGCATCAGCGGCAGTAGGGGATCCCGGGATCAGGAGATACAGGTCGTGGAGATTGATGCGACACTCGCAAACACTTTAGACCTTACAGAAGGCCAGAAGGTCACGGCAACGGTACATGTCGATCCGCCTGTGGCGCATACTATCAATATCGAGCCCTTGACACCCGAGGATTGGGAAATAATCGAATTGCATGCCACTTTCCTGGAGCTCAATCTTCAATCGCAGATTCGAGCACTGCCTAACCCGACCTACAATAATGGATCTACAACCGTTCCGCCTCATCCACTGACCTTGCACCTCTCGCCCACATCTACCGCGAGCATCAAGGTCGTGTCGTTGGATCCTGCACCGGCGGCTAATGTTGCATTTGTAAAGCTATCGCCCAACGCTGAAGTCATCGTCGCTCCGAAAATTAGGGCCAAAACCTCACAGAGCACCGGGGATCATCGGAGCATTGCGAGCACCTCGAAATCTAGGCGCAGCGGAGGCAGCACTGCCCGAAGAAAGAGCGCTAGAGAAGAACCAAAACCTACCATGTTTCTTCGGGCGGTCGAGCGGACAGCCTGCCAGGAATGGTTTGACGACGGACCCCTGACACCCGACATCAGCGTCTGGGTTGATCGTGAGCGCCTTCTCTCAAGCTCATTTCGAGGCGTCAAATACGTCGTCGTGGACATCATCAAGCCAGTTGGATTGCAGAAGCCCCAAGCAGAGGATGGAACTGCTCCACCTTCCACCATAGCCTCGTCAAAAGTTGTGGCGCGGTTGAAGCCTTGGGATGATCCTCCTGATGGACAAACTGCCGCCCTGTCTTCGCCGTTGTGCGCGGTCTTGGGGTCTCCAGGCATCGTGGGTGGTGTTGTCAAGATTCAGGCGGCGCCGCCACCGCTGCCTAAGGGAGCTGTGCAAAGCGTGAAGGTGTTTCCTTTTGCCAGCGGCTCAAAACCGAACGAGGGTCTCAAATTCGGCAGTGAATCGAAGGCTGAGAAGGAAGAATCAGCAAAGCGATTCCGTCATATGTATTCAGGTGCTAAGAATACGGAGGGTCTCCTTCAGGGTCCAATTACGGATGGTATGATGGTTGGAGTCTACAGTGGACTGGAGGCCCCCCAGGGCTGGGAAGGCGGGTTCCTCAAGTTTGAATATAATTCAGAGCATGCCCAGGACCAGAGTCGAGGTGCAACATCCTGGGCAGCTGGTCTGGATGACAAGACCCAGATCGAGTTCCAGCAGCCTCAACCTCGTCCTCCGTGGATCGACGATTCTGATGTCTTTGAGTCGCTACCCAAGAATGATTCCCTCCTAGTTGGCATCGATTCCTTGCTCGAAAATCTCCAAACACAGCTAGCACATCTTTCATCCGTTCTATTGACCGGGGGCATGGGTGCTGGGAAGACATCCGTGGCCAAGCATATGGCGGAGAAGCTGCGACGGGAGACGCTCTTTTACAACTTATATTTCTCTTGCCGCAAGCTTGTCAATGATGAGACCAGAATATCCACGATAAAGGAGACGCTGACACGTATATTTATGTCGGCGAGCTGGGGAGCGAGACTCGGTGGCAAGTCAATCGTCGTGCTGGATGATTTAGACAAGCTGTGCCCTGTAGAGACGGAGCTTCAAGTCGGCAACGACAACGGCCGAAGCAGACAAATCAGCGAGACCGTGCGCTCTATCGTCCGGCAATTCTGCACTCGGGACAGTGGTGTTGTCCTGCTCGCCACTGCGGAAGGAAAGGACGCGCTGAACAACGTTGTCGTCAGCGGCCATGTTGTAAGAGAGATCATTGAGCTCAAGGCTCCAGATAAGGAGGCAAGGAGAAGAGTCATGGAGTCCATCGCTCGCCAAGACTCTATTCAAGGAGATGGAAATGCCGAAGACATTGACAGTAACCTCAGCCGCCCGCCTACGTCTGACGGCGCGATAAACGACGACAGTGAGGCTTGGCTGCACGGCACAGATCCCGAGAAGCCGGCATCCAAATCAAGCGGATTTATCATCGACCCTGATCTGGATTTCCTTGATATGGCTGGTTTGACAGACGGCTACATGCCAGGCGACTTAAGTGTGTTGGTATCGAGAGCGAGGAACGAGGCCATCATCCGATCCATTGCAGAGTCCCCCCACGACACCACCGATGGCGCGGTTCGTCTGAGCAGAGTCGACTTTGACAAAGCCCTAGAAGGTTTCACCCCCGCGTCACTGCGGAACGTGCCTCTTCAAAGCTCCACGACGACGTTCAAATCAATTGGTGGTCTCCAAGAGACTCGCCGAGTGTTGCTGGAGACATTGGAATACCCGACCAAGTACGCTCCCATCTTTACGCAATGCCCCCTCCGCCTGCGCTCCGGTCTCTTATTGTATGGCTATCCCGGTTGTGGCAAGACACTGCTGGCCAGCGCCGTAGCAGGCGAATGCGGTCTCAACTTTATCAGCGTCAAGGGCCCTGAAATCTTGAACAAATACATTGGTGCTTCGGAGAAGAGCGTTCGCGATCTGTTCGACCGAGCGCAGGCCGCCAAGCCGTGCGTCCTGTTCTTCGATGAGTTTGACTCCATTGCTCCCAAGAGAGGGCACGACTCTACTGGTGTGACGGACCGAGTTGTAAACCAGCTTCTCACTCAAATGGATGGTGCAGAGGGGCTATCTGGCGTCTACGTCCTGGCAGCTACCTCTCGTCCCGATCTCATTGATCCCGCTCTCCTCCGACCCGGCCGTCTTGACAAGTCTCTTCTCTGCGACCTACCCTCATTAGAAGATCGTCTCGACATCATCAAAGCCCTTTTCCGAAAAGTAAGGCTATCCAGCGAGCTCACAGATTCCGAAGACGGCCTGACAGAAATTGCGCGCCGAACTGAGGGATTCTCCGGCGCCGATTTACAAGCGCTGGTGTCCAACGCGCAGCTCGAGGCCATCCATGATGTTCTCCATGTCAACACGCCCGTCGGCAACCCCCGCCACGGAGCCAGCAATCATAGCCACAAAAACAAGAACGTAGGAGCTCGCGACCCAACGCCCAGCTTCGTTCAATTTCAATACGGCCTCGACCCAGCTCTCTCCAAGGGCGCGGTTCCACAAAGCAAATCTGCTGCCCTGATCGAAACCGCGGCCATCATGTCCAAGCTCGAGCAGATCAGGCTTGCCCGCAAAAAGGCAAAGCAAGCCAGGAAAGGCTACGGGGTCCTGGGATGCGAGGGCACCAAGGAAGCCTCTGCTGCTGAGCAGAGGGAAGTGGTCATTGAATGGGACCATCTCGTCAAGGCGCTGGACAATACACGTGCTAGTATCAGCAACGAAGAGAAGGCCCGGCTGCAGAGGATCTATCATGAGTTTGTGGTTGGTAGGAGTGGGCAGATGAAGGATGGACAGGGGAGCATGGAGATTGGGGGACGGAGTAGTCTGATGTAGAATAGAATTTTGTAACTATAGAGCATGGACTTTTGTGCTTGTTTCTCAATGGTTTGCAATGTAAAGCGCTGATGTTTCAGAGACATCTAGTCATGCTCTGTACCAATTGGTTTCAATCCGAATCCATCGTGCTAAAGAATGCACATCTCGAAACATCAAAGGACCATAAACCTACGGCACATACCCATCGCCAACAACCTCTCTCGCCGCCTTCAGCACCTCCTCATGCAGCTTCTCGTCCCTCGCAAGCACGAGCCCCCTATTCTTACACAACAGCCTTCCAGCACTGAAATCAATCTCCTCACCATCCAAGTCCGTGATCTTGCCCCCCAGTTCCCGGAACAGTAGCTGCGCCCCCGCATGATCCCAGATGCAAGGCCAGCTCTCCGGGCCCGAAGGGATCCTCACCAGGAAGTCCCCTCCGCCGATGATCAAGCTCGCGTATCGAATGTGCGATGACCACACATCCGTCCCGGGGAACTCAGCGCCGAGCTTATCGCACACTGCCTTCATGGCAGTCCTGTGCGAAGCTCGGTTCTTGTCACAGTCCACCACATGGAGGTCCTCTCTCCCCGAGCGCTCCAACCTCGTCAGTTTCTCCGTAGGAAAGGGCACATCCAAGGTTTTTAACCAGGTGACATGTGTGCCCATGCCCTCGCAAGCCCACAGAATGGCTCCCAGCCCTTGCAAATCAAGACTGTCTTCCGCGATCCTTCCCTCCCGAAGCTTCACATTCGGGTATGCAATCGTCCCCACGACCTCCCTCCCATCTTGTATCAAGGCCAACGAAACAGCATACTGCTCGCCCGCCAAGAACGACGCCGTCCCATCAATAGGGTCCATGACCCAGAACCGGCCCGCCGACCCCCCCGTTCCCCGTCCACCCAGGTCAATCAGGTCCATCATGTCCAGCACATCCCGGTGCGCCTGGTCACTTCCCAAGGCCGAACAATACAGCGCAAAGACTTTATCCCGCAGCGCTTCATCGCCCCTCAGCACAGAAGAGTCCTCTTCGCCCACGAATCCATCGCCGGGGAACTCGTCATTGAGAAGTCGAGTGAGGAGTGCTTGCGCCGCAAAGTCAGCTGTCGTGACCGGCGAGGAATCTGCCTTGGAGAACTCGTCGACTGAGGAGAGGGCTTGTTTTGTGAGTATCGCGGCACGCGCGACTGCCTTTTGGGCAATTTTGAGCTCGTGACTCCACTCTGATGACATCATTTTTTGAGTCTCTGTCGTCTATATTATTTGACTTAACGGAGGGGTCGAAATGAAACTTGGCGTGATCAGCTGTCCGATCGTTTGGGTTCGTGAATGTGGCGGGAAATTTGTGGGGTAGTGGATTTTGCAGTGCCGGAGCTTGGATATACCTCCGTATCGACCCGCTTTTTCCTGATAGCTTCCAGCGACTTGAAATGACTTCTAGCAGCCGCTGAACACCTTACCCGCTTACTCCCTGTATAGGGCTTACAAGCTCGTACTAGCAATAAAATACTGGATAGATTAATAGCTGTGCGGCATGTGTTGATTCATAGATGTGATGATGACGATGAGCTAGCTAACCTATCAGTAGGGAACCAGCTCTCTCTCTATATACATGAATCTATACATGGGAAAAGGAAGATCAATGAACTTAGAGATCAATGAACTTGAAGAGATCAAAGAGGTCAAAGAGGTCAAAGCGATCAGAGAGATCAAAGAGGTCAAAGAGGTCAAAGAGATCAGAGAGATCAAAGAGATCAAAGAGATCAAAGGAATCAAAGGAATCAAAGAACAACAGCATGTACCTCAGATGCAGCCATTTTATTTGGCTTACAATCGTGGATCGGTACGGAAGTGTGGTCTTACAGTCCTCAAGGAGATAGACTCTACGTACCTATCATGTAGCTACGACTTTGAGAAAGTCTTGCCAGGACAAATTCATCATTGTGCGCAGCTCACAATGTCCTGTCGTGAATGCTGCTCGACTATCATCGCTGCATGTTCGGATTTAGGGTTTCAAAGAATTCTATCGTGGTGACTATTGCAGTAACATCTGCTTCCTAGATGTGTGTGCATGGCATCTGCCCTGCTTCGCAAAATGACACTACATCAGCACATCATAATAGCCAGGGCTACCTTCCATCTCCTCAAATTTCGCCAGTTAAACACAGATAGGTAGCTATACACTGCCAGGATATCAGGCTTCTGCCTTTCAAACGGTATTGTGCCGCCTCCAACGTCCACATTTAGTCATCCACGGGTTGTACTGCACCCGCATTATCCCATTACCAAGTCCCCCTCAGAATTGATTCACCATGCGAATCGGGTATTATGTCTCTTCAAACACAACAGTTCTCCCTTTTACTCTTCACGCCGTTACCTTCAAATGCAGCCCATTGTACCAAAAAAACGCCGTTTCATGCAGAATGATGCCAGGTGTGTAAAGACAAAAACCAATCAACCACCACGTTCCATTCGCCCGCTGCACAGCAGTACACATCCCAAACTTCAACATCAACCTTCTCAAATCAACGAGAAGTACGAGGCAAACAACTCTTTCAAGCTCCGTTTGTTCGTGTGGAGCTCGACCCGGACTCCTTGTTGCGCGCATGCAGTTGTCGGTACATATTGCTCAATCTCTTGCCAGTGACGCTCTTGCTAGTATCGTCGACAGGCCAGAGGGCAGCCAAGAAATCCCTTAACATGGTGTTAGTCACATTCACATCCCAATGCTGAGCACCATCCGCATCGAAACATACCAAAAGTTGTTCTTGAGACCCTCATCAGCTGCCGTGACCGGAAGCCTTTCATCCAAAAAAGTGCCGATAGCAACCAACTCAATGCCGAAAATTGCCGCACGCTCTTTACTTGATTTCACATTGTCCTTGGTTGTAGACAAGATCCGCTCGAAATTTTCACGTACAGGCTTTAGGAGGTACCAGATCATAGCCTCATTGTCCCTATCCCGTTGATCTTTGTTGTCGCCGATGCGGCGGAGCTCGTCTAGTCGGCGGAGCGCCTTTGCTCTACGCTCATCTTGAGGGCGCAAATCCCTATCATGTTCCCAGTCACGGCCATGATCGCGGCCGTAGTCACGATCTCGCTCACGGCGGTAGTCCCTATCACGATCCCGCTCTCTCTCGCGGTCTCGTTCGCGATATCTGTCATCATCACGCCTGCGATCATCACGACGACGCTCGTCATCATAACGATGTCGATGCCTATCTCGCTCGTGTCGTCTGTCGTTGTTATCACGACGACGGTCATCCCGGCGACGATTGTCAGTCCTGTCACGCTCGCGGTCTATTCCATGCTTGCTTGAGCGGCGACTTTCTTCTACGCGACGATGCTTTGGGCTGCGATCATCTTCGTATGAAGCATGCTTTCGTTTGAAGTCTGGTTTGTGTATTCCTCGTTCTTCCGCATTGCTACGACCACGATGATCATCATGGTCTCGGTCGCGATTCTTCTTGACAGTATGAGGAGCTGGTGATGCGGTACCACTCCCGCGATGGCCATTAGATACGCTGTGCTTCTTGTTGTTACGATGATGATTGTCCACGACACGCTGTGCTGATCGGTCACTAGAATATTTTGACTGAAGGACGGAAAGCAAGTATTCCGAGCGACGGACAAGGTGCACGGCACCTGGAGCTTTGAGCTTGTCGTTGGCTTTGCTTCGCTCTTCTTTTTTGCCAATTCTGTGCTCCTCCAGGAATAGCTTGTCCTGCATGTCAAGGTCCGCATCGTCTCGAATTTGTACCCAAGCACCAAAACCGTGCTTGTCAATGCCGACTAACAGCATTGCGTCCTCCTTGGCGCCCCAGGAGCATGTGTAGTTGGCAGCTTTGGTGGCATCGGGAAGACGAAAGGTTCTCCAATCGCTTTGGCTTTGAATGGCGTTCCGGAGAAGTTGGAGCTGCTTTGGTCTCTCGATTGCCGTCTCGGCGTTCACTTTCTTCAACTCTCCAAAGTCAATAAGGACAGCTTTCCTATCCTTCTTGGTAAGGCTTTTGCCAGTCTTCTTCTCTTCCTCCGCAAGCTTCAGGTTATTTTCATCAACAGCCTGTTGTGCGGCCTTGATGAAATCGTCCAATACCGACTTGACAAATTCATGATCTCTCTCCAGGAGCTTTGCCTCTTGAATAATATCATCTTTCCGATCATCCATAGAACCATAACGGAAATAGGCTTTGATGAGATTTCGTTGCTCCTTGTCGTTCAGAGGCCGTTTGGGATCAGCAAGCAGAGCTCTTTGCTCCTCTTCTTCCTGCTGCTGCTCTCTCTGACGCTTCTTCAAACGGTCGGCACGATCATTCTCCTTGTTTCGACTTTTCATTGTAGCCCTTCGCGGAGCATTCTCGGCGGCAAGTTTAGCGACATACTCTTCGTTCTGTCGCTTTTCCTCCTCTGCTTTGATCTCTGCCAACTTGTCTGCAGGAATAATCTGGTCCCAGTCCAGATTGATGTCGTCGACTTTGACGTCTGTGATTTGCATAAAGTTATCCCAATCAATGCCACCACTACTGAGATTCATTTTATCATCGACCTTGGTCTTGGTGACTTCGGCATTCTCGAGGATGGAGTCAATATCAAGCTGCTCAAGGCGCTCTTGGTTTCCGCTCTGCTCGAACATCTTGGAAGATCTCATCTTCAATACCATTTGTATGTCTTCTGACGAAGACGGACCATCCGTCTTCAGGCCCTTACTGTTCAGTTTTTCCTTGAATGCGGCCTTGCCATCGTCTGTGACACCCGCTTGAATGGTCAAGTACTCCAACAAAAGCTTGTTGCGGGCTCGCTCTAGGACTTCCTCTTCCACGGTCTCCTTGGATACTAGACGGTAGATATTGACAGGTCGTTTCTGCCCAATGCGATGTGCTCGGGCCATAGCTTGCAGATCAGCCTGAGGATTCCAATCAGAATCAAAAATGACGACGGTATCAGCAGTCATGAGATTGATGCCGAGGCCACCAGCTCGAGTCGAGAGCAAGAAGCAGAAATCTTCACTGTCGTCGGCATTGAAGTGGTTGATAGCCATACGGCGCGGACCAGCTGCAATGGTACCGTCAAGGCGCTGAAATTTGTAGCCTCGAAGTGACAGGTAATCCCCGAGAATGTCGAGCATTTTGACCATCTGACTGAAGATGAGAACGCGGTGTCCGTCCTTCTTTAGCTTGGATAGCAGTTGGTCCAGAAGCATCATTTTGCCACTGCTCGTGATGAGTCCTTTGATCTGGTCCTCACGACGCGTGCTTCCGGCCAAGACACGCTCTTCAGCGCCAGGGAACATATAAGGATGGTTACTGATCTTTTTCAACTCCATCATGATATTCAACAAGGAATTTTTATGACCACCTGTGGCATCACACAATGCCGAGTAGTTCCTCGTCAAAATGTTCTTGTAGTAGTCCAATTGAACGTCAGATAACTCGACGCGAATGATTTTTTCAGTCTTTGGCGGCAGGTCAGACTCGACCGTCTCTTTTGTGCGTCTCAGGATGTATGGCGATATCGACTCGTGGAGGTCATTCAGTTTCTCCTGGGCGTCCGCCGCGGATAAAGAATCCAGGTCCTCGTCAATAATTACTTTTCCAGGATTCAGAAAATCAAGTAACGCGGATAACTCGGCCAGATTGTTTTGAATGGGTGTGCCAGTAATCAGAATTTTGCAAGGAACGCCAAATGCCACAAGCCGGGCATATAGTTGCGACTCTCGATTCTTCAGGCGATGAGCCTCATCAACAGCGAGAGTTTGCCACTTGATAGTTTGAAGAAATTGCCAGTCTTGCAGAATGAATTCATACGAGGTCACCAGAACGTTAAACTTGGGCTTCCTGGGATTGCCACCGACCATGAGCTCATTTTCTCGAATGATGTTGCGAGCATCCTCGGGTCCCAAATATACAACGTAGTTGATATCCGGGGCCCAGTGATTGAAGGTGTCGCACCAAGCAGGAATAACACTGAGTGGCGCCACAACGAGTGATGGACCTTCTTGATGCCGGTCGTTCCGAAGCCAACTCAAGAATGAAACCGTCTGAACGGTTTTTCCAAGACCCATTTCGTCTGCCAAGATGACGTTGTTTCCTCTTGTCCAGTTTAGACATAAAAAGTTCAGACCCTTGAGCTGGAATGATCTCAGCTCACCACCCTTGATATATTCAGGTTGACTTTCCAACTTGACCATCCTGCTTCGTGTGTCAGGATTTTTTTCTCGCTTATCTGATTGCCAAGACCGGGATGACCGGTCCAGGTACTGATCAATTTTGTCTTGGAAGTTGGAGCTGATATCTGATGCCAGCTCCCAGGTACATTCTTCGTAAGTAAGACCCTTCCACTTAACAAAGTACTCTGTGTCATCGTCCCCATCACGAACATTGACCACTCTTTCCACTTGGGTGAAATCTTCAAAGGCATCTTCATCGCGTTCCCTGTCCAGGAAGAATTGCTCCTTGGCTTCTGGTGGGACGTCGTCCCCAAAGCGAATGTCGAGTTCTTGTTCAACCACCCTCTTGAAGTAGTTTTCGACCTTACGAAACCCTCGCATATTGCGTAAGGAGTCAATGGTCTCCCAAGTGTCATGTAAGTGCGACTTGCCTTGCCACTTAATAAAGTACTCGAAGTCATGACGGCTTGCGTCGTATTGGAGTTCCAGTCCATCTTTCAGGCGATGTCGAACAACTTTCTCAACATAAGGTGAGTCGTCAACATAATCAGCCACGTAGTATGCTGCGGCCATGTCCACGTCGTCTTCGTCTTCATCAACGTCGCTCTCTTCATACATGCCTTGCTGTACCTGTTGCGCAGCTCGCCGGCTGGACCACCTTTTTTCGGCAAGTGCGAGGGCTGGTTGTGACTCTCTCTGCAGTCTCGCTTTTTTTTGCTCACTCCTCGCGCGCGCTCCGCCGTAGGTATCAGGGTCCGAATCTGATTCGTTCGTTGTTGAACGCTGTAGGACTGGCGTGCCCCTTTTGGACGCTGGAGGTTCGTTGTTTAGCAAAGACCGAGTGAATTGGAAGAGGTTTATTCTTACATGGTTGGGATGCCACAACACGACGTCGCTTAGCCTGGCGATGATTCATCGGTTCGTCATCGTCATCTTCAGAATCATCAGAGTCAATCTACAGGTCTGTCAGTTTAATGCGACGGGGACTAGATCCTCGAGTCACTAGGCAATAGAGCTTACCATTTTTCTCGTTTCTCTTGCGCGTGTCTAGGAAAGGGTTAGCAATTGTTTTAATGCCTCATTAAACGGCAGTATATAACGTACACTTCTTCGTAGGCCATACAGCTCGGGATTGGCTTTGATGAAATCATCTTCTGAGAGAGCCGTCTTCTGTTTTGAGGCTCGACTTGAATCAGGTGAACTCTCGCGGTCTCGTTCAACGTCATCTTCTTGTGGTGATGCTACGCTCTCTTGCATATCAAAATCAGCATCCTCAGAAGCATTGTCTTCGCCCGAACTATCAGTATCTATTGAGGCTTCGTCACGGTCTGCTTGGTCTGGTGACTCGCGCGGAGGAATCTCAGAGACGGAGGGTGTTGAGTGAGCCATTGGGCTGTCGTGAGTATCGGGGAGGTCTGGGTCGCTTGGGCCGGCTTCGACAATGACTGTCGATGTCATGGCATCATCCGGCGACAGGTACCCGTTAGTAAGGCCTGTCACCGTCGGTGAGCTCATGATAGCAGCTTTCGCACGTATTAGTTGCTATAGAGGGAGCAGAAGCAGCGTTAGCCGGTTTTTTGTTATCGGAAGAGTAATAAACGAATATTGCGCTAATATAGAGAGACATGCGACGGAAAACGCGCTTATCGGGGCCATTTTTGATCCAAGATGATGGAACAATGGATGTAATCGCATTCACACGTGAAGGGCTGATAGTGATGGACGAAGGGTACCGATTTGTCATTGAAAGACCAAGGCTCCAGTGGTAACGGCAAGTGAGCAACAGTGACATCTATAAGCATCGATATTCATCGATCCCATCACATAAGAGCATCGAACCAGCTGTAATCGACATCGGAGATCAAGCGACAGCCATGTCGCGAGGTCCCGGGTGAAGGCGTCTGGGTGAGATGCGCCAGGAAGACAGGACCAGGACCAGTCAAGGTCGGTAGCACGGCAAGCAAGGGAGGACTTACAAATCATTCATGAAAGGCAAGAGAAAGACGAGAATGATCCGAGTGGATTCTATAAGATAATGAGCAAGTCCCGGTCGTGCCGAGCAACAGATGATAGACTGGGGTTGTTGCGTTGGAAGGGGACGTACGGTGTGGAATCGTAGTGGTCGTCGTCCGCGGTTACAAAAAAAGCACTAGTGGAGAGAGACTTCGGAGGCAAGAAAGAATTGGGGAGGCCTGGAGGCTGGCCGAGTTTGTACCAAGCCAGCCTATGAGTGCCACGCAGGGCAGGACTGGGTGGGCACTGGGTGACGTCTCAAGTGCTCCCTCACGTGATGCTGCGGCTCACAGCAGGCGTATCCACTCAGCTTCTCTCGTTGAGTTCATAACTATCTTTGACTACATATATAGAATGGAGTCATCCAAGTCTTACACAACGAGAGATTGTGCCCAACAAACATTCCAGTCGCATTATCAAAGTAAGATAGGCCAATAAAGATGCTAGAGTAATATAGAAGCCTAGTCATGGTTTATTTCTTTCAAGTTTCGATAATCATTCGTAGAAATTTAAGTTAATACATGTACATGTAGAGCTTCAATTTTTCTGAGGCTTACACTCCACACGCCGAACATTGCCTTGATGCCCTCGACTTTATTTAGTCTGTCGTTCTTGTGCATCCAACCTTTTTGAACATTTTCCCCTCTGCCATCAAGCAAAAACGTCCTGCATTAGAATACATCACTGCAGTAGAGAATATTCACGTCCTTACAACAGTGGCAATTTTGCTTAGTGAGTTGGCACTTTTTGGTACATCATCTTTAATTCCATGAACTTGACTAAAGTTCAGGGAACCCATGCTAACAGTTCTAGAAATGTCTGTCACGCCCAAACCATTATTCGTCTATGGCACGCTTTGTGCCAAGGAACTACTTGCCTGGGCATTAACTGGTGATGCCTCTAATGTCCAGACCATCGAGCCCCTGCTTCAGCCCGCCAGAGTGTATGGTTTTACTCGCTATCGACTGCATCATTATGATTACCCCGGTGCCTTTGCCTGCAATAAACCTGACTCGTATATCGATGGATATGTCGTATTCCTTGAAACAACGACGCAGAGAAGGAAGCTCGATGATTTCGAAGGCGAAGCTTACACCATCGCCTCAACTACAGCACATTTGCGAGAGAATAATGAACAAACGCGCAAGGAAGTGCAAGTGGACCTTTACCTTTGGAATGGCTCGAAAGAGAGCCTCTCTGAGGATGCTTGGAGTTTGGAAGAATTCATTGAAGAACGACTAGAAGACTGGTTCGATTTGTTTCAGGGTATGGAGTTGACTGGTGATGAATAGTCAATACATATTTGGCTTTCCTACCGTCACATAGAAAATTCGAATGTTTATCGCGATCTTAATTATTAAGCTACTGACGATACGATACCCTGTCGACTTGCTATTGAAAAATCGCCCGCTCCCTCCAATAATGTATAATCTGGTTTTTTTTTTTTCGAAGCAAATTCAAATATCCATCAGTCCCAAGTTTTCCTAGCAAATCATCAATTGTCTGTCCCTCTGACTTGATACTCTTAAATGGGCTGGATATGGCATACTGGACGAATGTCACAACAAAAAAAGAGTATCCCTTAATCGGCGCTGTACCGGAAAATCTTCGGACGATGTATCTAACCCGATTTGGCTAGATAGATTGATTCCTACACCCTACGGATCATCGGGCATAAATATTCCCAAGGGGCGGATTCCCTACAGGGGACTAGCTCGCTGTAGAAGCTAGCTTAACAGGGGGTCGGCTACGAGCTAGCTCCCTGTAGTAGGAGCTATGCCACTCACCACAACGAAGTTTGTTGCATTATATTTTTTATTAATTTCTCTACAGCCTGCTACAGCTAATTCACCTAAAAACGCGATTTCTGCTGGTTTTCTTTTAATTATCTGTATATATTTATTAGGCTAGCTAATTGTTGCAGGTTGTCTACGTAAATTTAACACGTAGCTATTGCGGTTGCCAGACCTCCTCCTATACAAATTACGTGTACGGAGTAGAGGCGTGGGATTACAATTGTGGGTCCGGAAGATATTGCACGGTATATAAGAGGGTTCAACCGAACATTTAGTGTGGCGTGGGCACATCGCATTTTTGGCGACA
>JFHB01000192.1:0-59026 GCA_000729835.1 Atkinsonella hypoxylon
AAGCCGAACCTGTTGCTGAAGCTGAAGCTGTTAAAGCTGAAGCTAAAGCTATAGCTGAGCCTGTTGCTGAAACTGAAGCTGTTAATGCTGAAGTTAAAGCTGAAGCTGAGCCTATTGCTAAAGCTGAATCTGTTGTTAAAGCTGAACCTGTTGAAGCTGAAGCTGAACCCGTTGTTGAAGCTGAAGCTAATCCCGTTGTTGAAGCTGAAGCTAATCCCGTTGTTGAAGCTGAAGCTAATCCCGTTGTTGAAGCTGAAGCTAATCCCGTTGTTGAAGCTGAACCTGAAGCTGAGGCCGAGCTTGTTGCTGAAGCCGAACCCGTTGTTGAAGCTGAAGCTGAGCCTATTGCTGAAGCCAAACCCGTTGTTGAGGCTGAAGCCAAACCCGTTGTTGAAGCTGAAGCTAAGCCCGTTGCTGAAGCCGAAGCTGTTAAAGCTAAAGCTGAGCCCGTTGCTGAGGCTGAACCTGTTGTAGAAGCTGAACCTGTTGAAGCTGAAGCTGAAGCTGATGCTGAGCCCGATGCTGAAGCCAAGCCTATTGCTGAAGCTAAGCCCGTTGCTGAAGTGCAGACTCCTACTGAAGCTGCAAAGCCCGAAAAGCCCGAAGAAGCCCAAAAGTCTGCTAAGCCTGCAGAGGAAGACGAGGAGGAAGTTGCGTCCAAGAATAATGCGGCTGCCGGAGACGCTGCACAGCTATCCAGGGATACACACGACGACCCCAAGGATCAAGCCAGCGGAAAAGTTCCAACCGGAACAAAGACACCAGAGGAAGAGGAGGGAAAGGATACGGTTGGTCCAATTCCAGGAGAGGAGAAATTGATACCCAAGTCGAAGAAAGGTGAGGAACTGCATTCATTCCATGATACCCCTAGTGTTTTTTCGGAAGTTGTTCAAGATACCAATTTGGAGAAAGAGGGGGGCAATGGCCTTTTGGCGTTACTCGAGGCGAATGTGATTGAATCTGCTGTTGGGCAGGTAAAGGGGGAAATGGAAGGCAATACTAGTGAGAATCTCGCTGGCATCTTGGAAGACTTCGAAACGCCTGCGGAAATTGCTGTCGTTGGTGAGAAACAGTCGATTGCAGCCGCGACAGATGATGCACCCTCTGGTGCACAGCTGAGAGCTGACACGGCCGTTGAATATCATACAGAGACGGCTCCCGCCGATGCGCAGCAAACGTGTTCAGCTTCCGAGGAAAGGGCAAGTTCTGCTACTAAGACTAGCCTGCCACCTACCACAAATGTCAATAATGATCTTGCACATGGATCTGCAGCTGATGAGAAGGAGCAAGTTGCTGCTCTCGAGGACGTGTTATCTCTTGATTCGGGTAACTCCACGTCAGCCACAATACCTGCTGAGAAGCATGCGGATAGATCTGAAACAGATAAGGAACCCCCATTCGTGGTAACCGAAGGAGAAGCATCTGCAAGTGACATGGCCTCGAATTCACTGGTCGTGAATGATGGCCTGCAGGCTTTGGACCTACCGCCCGTAGCATGTGCCGGTACTGAAGTATCTGACACACTCGTTGGCGAGGACATATCATTCTCTGTATCAGCGACGAACAATCAAATTGGCACTGAGACTTCAACTTCACCGGTCGAGACAATCGAAGACGTTCCTCCTGCTCCAAAATATGATTATTCAAGTCCGGCTATTGAGTCTGGAATCAATGACGTGCCTCAAAGTAGAGATGAGCCCTTGCTACCAGGTGCTCAAGTGGCTGCGCCTGAACCTAGCCTTGAGGACGAGCCTATTCTTGCTACAGAGTCAAATGATGAACTGTCAGCAAGAGCTCTAGAGCCTGAGTTGATGACAGAGAAGGATCTTGGAGACCCTACTGTCAGTGAGATATCTGCTCCTGCCATATTATCAGATGTTGACGTTTCTCTTAATCCTGTACTTATTCCAGCAGAAGACAGAGCTCAGGCTTCGAATATTGAGCCTCGGGTGAACACTGCGGCTGCGGCAGTTGGCAGCGGACATTCTGCAGATGAGACATCCTTATTCTTGGATAAGGTGGCCTTAGCACCTCCTACCGAAGAAGACACTATCTCTGAAACGACTGCAAAGCAAGAATTACCCGTTGAAGAGCAATCAATACTTTTGGCGGCCGCGGAGCCTGAATGTATTAGTCTTGAGGATATTTCAGGAGAGTCGGTCATAGCAGGCGACAACGCCGCTGCTGCTACAGAGAGCAACGTCACTGGAGAAGCATTAGAGCCCACTGCGAGGGAGTCTGCTGTGGTTGCAGAGACTGAATCGTCCAACCAGCCCATGGATCAAGAAATGAAGTTGCTGCTAGGGACAACTGCCTCAAAGACTACAATCCAGTCCTCTATGCCAGCCGAGCCCAAAACGTATGATACCACAATGGAGTTCACCACTACCGTCAAGCATGAAAGACCAGATTTACCAGCTGAGCATGAACCGATCACCGTATCCGAAGTAGACGCCTCGAACATGCCGGGTGATACTACGAAGGACTCTCTTGTACCGATCCCGACATCTATTCAACAGACCACAGATGTTACAGAAGAGCCCATCTTGGTCTCGGCCGAAGACTTAGCCACCGACAGCGCAAATGCATCGGAGATACCACTAGCCCACCATGAAGACGCGGACGCTAGCATGGCCGATTCGTTGGCACCTATTGACGCCCCAAGTGCTTCCGCTGCACTGGCAGAGCTTAGAACTCAGGATAAGCACGAAACCAATGAGAAGCATGAGCTGTCTGTCGAAGCATCCCAGAACGATCTATCATTCGCCACAGACAACCCAGTGGTTCCTGGGACAGCTGAGGAAGAAGTCAAGACTCCAGACGACTTTGAGAACACAAAGGCAATTGAACAGCACGCTGGAGATATTGTTGCTGTAGGCAGTCAAGGCTACTCTTTGGGCGAATCTCGGTCACTCCTTGAGACGTCTCAAGTACCGGTCGACCAGGATCAGCAATCAGCAGTTGTTTCCAAGGATGAGCTCGAAAGCACAATACAACCCGAGATCTCGAATTTGGCTTCAAGTCCCGAGGCAAAACTGGTGGCTGATGATGATCACATCGCGGAGATTGAATCAGAAGTTCATTTTGGTCATGAACCGGCAATAGATTCGCTCGCTGATTTGATTGAAGATGCTCCATCTAAAACTGATGATATTCTTTATCCTGATGCTGTCGCTGAGTCCTCAAACCCGCTCCCTATGATTCTTGAACTCCATGCCGCTGCTTATTCGGCCGTTACTGAAGCGGCTGAGAACACTGATCATAAGGTGACAAATATGCCTCTTTCTGAGGAACTGGATGAGACCCAGCGTACCGCTAATCTCAGCTTGGTTGAGCCGCAGCAGCAGAACCCATCTGGCATCGTGGTTGATGATATTCAAAACAAAGTGGTCACTAGCATTGAGGATTACAAGAAACCTCAATTGGATAATCTTGCTGCAGTAGAGGAGGAAGCCTATTTGGCCGCTGCAGTTGCGGTCACGACAGAAGAGAGTCCCGAGAAGCCCGTTTTAGAGAGATCACAAATGGGGGAAACTGTGACACCCATCTGCGACGGCAATGGCAACAAGCCCACCGAGACCTTGGAGGACGCTCCTACCCGTCAAGGTGTTTCCAATCTTCCGCCCGACGAAGCTCAGCCAACTTCGATAGCAGTAACCCCTGATGTTCAACAAAGTACCAAACATGCTGGGAAATGTCAAGTTGGTGATTTTGAAATTGCCATAGAACCGGCAAGCAGCGAAACCCAGGCCCCTGCACGAAAGAAGCAAATTTCTGGAGACATCCCTCAGCACGGAACAGAAGATAATCAGAGTCAGTTGAATCATGATGGACTTGCATCTGCAGAAATTGCTGCCGCTACACGGCTCGCGGGGATTGTAGTTTCCGGTTTGCGTCACTTTAAGCAAAACGACGGTTCTCGTATCACTGAGAAGCAGAATGTAACAAAAGGACCAGCCAAGAAGCATGAAAGTGGACAGTGTGTTGCATCAACACCGCAAGGCAATGCTGATGAGCAGAAAAAAGTCCCAGTTCTTGAGTCTCCCCTCTTTGAAGGACAGCCGATGGCCACAGATGCTGCAGTTGACCAGACGGGGAGCCTTGGAGCTCTTGTTTCTACATCTGAGATTGATCCTCGTGCACCTACTCCCGCTATCATTATACCCGACGTAGCCATGGTGAACCAACATCGTGCAAAGTCATTGAGGCGCAAACAGAAGCTGGTTGTCAGAGAGGCCGAGGACACCGTTGCCGCCGCAGTCATCATATATGCTACAGCGGAAGCTCTGAGCCCCCCTGCCAGCCCCAGGGCCGGCAACTTTGAAGATAATGAAGACGGCTTCACATCGGTGTTGGGACAGGGAAAAGCCGAGAGGGACCACCTGAACCAGCATGATACTGACTTATCTGCAGACGAATCTTCGAGACGCCATCGGGCCTCCGTTGTTGAAGGTGACGGCGAGAGGCGTCGGCGACATAGACATTCCTCCCACTCGTCCTCATCTTACCATTCTGCCCGCTCCAGCCGTAGCCGCGATGAGAACCCAGGGGATAGCAAGCGTTATTTTTCTTATGGATCACACAGCCAACGCCATCGGTCGGATAGTCTGGAAGAATCTTCGTCCAAGACTCCACCGAGAACGCCGAGACGACATGATAGTGGCTTTTCTGGGGAGAGCTCTGGAAGTTCCGGCAAGCGGAGGCTTCGGACTCCTGAAGAGCAGGCTGAGCACGAAAAGCGTAAGGCAGAGCGGCAGCTACGAGACCAAGACTCTGAACGTCGTGAGCGCTCGTATCGTCATGATCGTCATGAACGATCTGAAAGGTCCTCTCACAAGGACCGCACGAGCCGCGACATGGACTCTCCTACTGAAAGAAGCCGCCACCGGTCATCCCGACGACATAGCCACTCCGGTCAGCAGAAATCTGAACGTGTTGCGTCTGCCACCGCTCCCCATGATCAAGAGCCTGTCGCTTCTCATGCTGGCAAGCGGTTTTTCGAGGTAAAGAACGCTGAGGGCATTGTGAGTAGCGGCCTACCGCCACAGATTGCTGGAGAAACGACTGTTGAGATTCCAGTCGAGGACTCAAAGGTGACTACAGACGCCCCACGGAGGTCCAACACAAGCCGGTCTAAACATGACCTCAAAAGGACCTCAGTCGACCAGGCTCACACCAGGCCTGCCAAGACTCGAGAATCTGTCGATGTGTCACGAGCCTCCTCTTCGAAAAGCAGCGGGGCACCTGCCGAGGATGAAAATAAGAAGGCTCCAGAAGACAGTGCTCGAAAAGCGAGGCAGAGCGAGCGCAGCAAGAAATCTCGGGAAGAGGAGAAGAAACCCTCTGGTATCAGAGGTGTTTTCAGAAAGATATTTGGATAGTGTTTTTTTTTTTATTGTTTACTTTGTGGACTACGAGTATGTATGATGTGTTATGAATCTACTGCCTCAAACAGCTGAGAGATTGCTCGATTAATCAGCTTCGGGTATAAGTTTGATGTTGATATACAATAGTAATGAACTTTTTTCTTGAAATTTTGGATTGCCATGAACATGGAAGCCAGCGCATGCGCAAAGCTGCGTCGAGGCTCACCCACGTGGCAGAATCATTACCGGCAGATCTCCAGGAGCTTGAGCCGTACTTTCGTGACAGATGGAAACATCATAGGTTGGATCAACAACGATCTTTTGATAGTGTTAAGGGAGCACGCTGGTCACAAGATCACTGGGTTATCAATTATCAGCCGATCCTCATAACCGGCGCAGTATATCTGATAATCTGCAATTCGAATAGTAGTAGTACACTTTGCACTCGACAGAATTTAGAGTTTAACTGCTGACAAGACAAGAAGTAGCAGTATCGCCACTTGCTACGATCAGAGACAATCGCTGCAAGTGAACAACTTTGCTCTCCTAGATTCAGGGGATAAGAGAAAAATGTCCAAGTCACGTGAGGATGCAGGTGATGCGGAAACAGAGCTCTGTCTGATTATCGCTTGCGTGAGCCCCACAAGCCCCCGCGATTGACCCGAAGAGCCCTAATTTGTTCCTCACACCAAATTTTGCTGGCAGGCGTGCAGAGCGCCTGTCCACTGGGGAAATTCCCAAACGTGGGCCGCCACTATCATTACATCTTTTTTTTTCTGTATCTTCTCACATCACGACTATTTCCAAAGGCGCAGGATTCCACCTCTTTGCGTTCTTCCAGTCATATTATTTCACTCAATCATCACCAATGGCTCCCCAAACTGTACGTTTCTGACCTCGCTTTGCTGTTAGGCGCAATACCATCGACAGTTCTCTTCTCGAGTTGCGAGTGTCGTTGTTGCCTGTCAAATCATCATGTGACGATGCGGGAATGATACTTGTCGCAACTATGTCTGGTGGAAGATTCCATCGGTAATTCATAAGAGACAGACGCAACTCGAGATTCGGGAAGATGCTGGCGATGTGATTTTATCCTTGCGCTGTGATAGAAAATGCAGTAGGCTAAGTTGTCATTTTTGTTACAGAAGAAGTCTGGCAAGTCCCAGAAGCAGACGAAGAAGGTGAATTTATTACAAAGAGGACAAAGCTCCGCCTTGCAATATTGAGTCCATGATAAAACTAACTGCAGTCCAGTTCATCATCAACGCTCAGCAGCCTGCTAGTGACAAGATCTTCGACGTCTCCGCTTTCGAGAAGTTCCTCCAGGACACCATCAAGGTCGAGGGTCGCACCAACAACCTGGGCGACAATGTCATTGTCCAGCAGCAGGGTGAGGGCAAGATTGAGGTCATTGCCCACAATGATCTGTCTGGCCGTTATCTCAAGTACCTGTGCGTGTAACATTCTGGGAAAACCCTTAAAGGGTTAAGAGACTTGAAAAGCAGCTGACCGTTCTTATTTTATTCAGAACCAAGAAGTTCCTCAAGAAGCAGCAGCTCCGTGACTGGCTTCGCGTCGTCTCCACCTCCCGCGGTGTCTATGAGCTCAAGTTCTTCAACGTCGTTGACGATGAGGCCGATGAGGATGACGACTAAATTGGGTCCGCTTCGCTGAGTCTCTAGTTTGCAAGTCGTCGGGAAACGAGACATGGATTCGGTCATGCTTGGAGGGAATAGTTGAAACCTGATCCGAGACTTTTTGTGTGTTTCAAGATACTAGTTTGACGACACGTGATACCAACCAACCAATATAACCAGCCATTTTGAGTGAACATTCAGATGCGCGTGTGTCTTGGTGGACCAAGAGAAGTACTATAGAGAAGATATCACCAGCGTCTTGCACGTGTATTTGCCAACATATCCAGCTATGAAGAAAAGTTGGCTCTGAGTCTTCCAATTCTATAACCTATATGTGCTAATCAAAAACTGGCTGCAGAATTGTTCCGCTGCGGGGGGGGTATATGCATCTCTAAAAAAGACAATAATACGAAACTCAATTGCAGAAAACAGATGCGCTCTACGGCAGCGTCCTCATAACACCCTCAAAGACCAACAAAGCCGTAGCATTTGCAGGAAATGCTCTCAAAAAGCACGGTAGAAATCCTCTCCAATACCCCTTCCACCCACTCTCCTTCCAAACTGCAACTGCAGCATGCTTCCACCGTGGGAACTTTCGCTCTCCATCACCCAAGCTGCCTCCCAGCGGATCCGTCATGATTCGCTGCTTCACCAGATCACTCGGGTAGCTCGTCAACCAGAATGCCTGGGCACTCAGTCCACCGGCCCAGAAGTTGATGGCGGGAGCACTCATGCTCGTCTTCTGCCTCATCCACCGCGAAATCACATCGTAGCTGCCCCACCAGAAGAAGAACAAGCTTCGGAAGATCATGGTCGCACACAAGCCGTGGTACACGCCCCGCACACCGTGATGCGTATATATCTTGTAAAGACAGTCTATGGGCCCAGAGTATCTCCGCTGCGCCTTGTCGACGGCATACTGTATCTGGAGACGGACCTTGATATGTTCTACCGGCGTGGCGATGAAGCTGACGGTTGCGCCGGCAAATATGCCTGCTATTCCGTGTCCCAATGGCGGGAGATGGGTTGGCGAAGAGCTGGCGTTGGCGAAGAGGGCTTGAAGGCCGAGGCCTGCGCCGTCCCCTGCGCCGGGCGTCCACGAGGTCGCGTGGAAGACATGTTCGGCCATGAGGCGGCGGTAGACGGCGAGGGAGCCGAGCATGATGGAGTCCATGAACATCCAGCCTACGAGGGGAGGGGTGGCACCTTTGTAGAGACCCCTTATACCCTCATTCTTGATCGTCTGGCTGACGCATTGGAGGGGCCCGCTGAACCGGCCCTTGTTGGTGGTTTGCAGTCGGACCTTGACTGTATCAAAGGGGTGACCGACTACTCATTTCCTCTAGATCAGCCTCTGTGAAGTTGCAACGGAATAACCTCCTGCGTACCGGTCAATTTGGCAATCCCGCTAAACACACCCGCCACGAAGCCTCGATAATCCCGACTCGATGACTTTTTATTCGCCATGTGCGGCAGAGCGCCCTGTGTACTGGGAGCATTTTGCATGGACGGTGAAGCCATGATTGGGAAAAGAGCGAGACCACCTTAAAGGGGGCTGTCGGGCGTGTAAGACTTGTGGCCTGGGGCTTGTATGCATGAGGGTATTCAGTCAGGATAGATGGGGAAGGTGAACGGGATGAGAGTCAGCATTCTCATGGACTTGTACCCTCCCTGTAACTGAAGAGAATTGATGACGAGTTGTGATTGTGGCTCGTAACCTTGCCTAGTGGCTGAGCTCAAAGGTCAGCAGTGGCGTACAATCGTTGTGTCGTACAGAATCCAAAGTGAAGGGTTGCACTGCCGCATAATCAAACCATCATTGAACAGGTTACAGAAAAACAATAGACTCAGAAAGCGACATCGACAGCATGAAGAACCGTCCGACTGCGAAACTACATGACTTAGTTCTGCAACTGATTCCAGGTACATAGCGCTAAAGACATATCAGTGTACTACAGTGCAGAGAACCCATCGACATTAACTAGGGTATATTTTAAGAGGACAAAATGCCCATATAATTTGCACTAACAAATGCTCATCTTGATAGACACAATTGAACATAATTTGAAAGCCCTTCATTTCATAAACACCGAATCCGCATCAGTACTTTGCTCTGAATTAAAATCAACAATGTCAAGATTCGTCATTTCATCATTAATGAACAGATTGCGGAGTGTCGAAGCCCCGATGAAGAAAAAAAAAAAAAAACGTGAATAGAAGATCTTGCATGCTCTGCAGAGCCTTCAATGAATAACCTCTCGTAACCTGTCTGGTCTCTCCCACGCTATATACGATTCTCGACGGTTGTCGCAATGCTTCATGCTATTGTTGCTCACGAATGGCGACATAAACTTAGCCGCATGCAATATTGCAGCTACTTGGCCTATTTTTCCTTTTCTAAAGCCTTCGTCGTTCAAATTTGCCACTTATATCACAACCATAATATGTACCACTTTTACGTGTTTTTTTGGACATCACGACTGATGATCCGTGTACGCAATATTATATACACTTCAGAATGTGTCCGTATCTTCGCTGGCCACTGTGCCAAAGGTGTCTATTCAGAGCATCAGTATTTGTTCCCGTGCACCATTCTGGAATTCAAAGTTTCAATCATACCTCTTTTCCGCCGTCTTTCCTCTCGCGCTGCCTGTTCTTCTGGGCTCTTTGGAGTCATAGCTCTCGGTCCGCTGGGTCGTCGGCTGGGCACGCCAAGCGCAGCATTCAGATTTCGGTTCTCCAACTTAGGGCTACTACCAGAGTAATGGCTGACATAGGTCCCAGTCATGGTGCCGTACCCGCTCTCCAAACTCTGCTGGGGAGCTGGGCTTCCATCCTTTTGCAGCCTGGAAAGTCGACTTGACCTCGGCGGAGTGCGGGAATCAGGAGAGTCAATCGACTCCTTAGGCGGACGTGGTGGTCCAGATTGCTGTCCGGGAGAAGAAAAATAGTCGCCCTCTGGACCAGGAGCCGAGGAGGTGTTACTGAATCTATTCGTGTTTTGAGGCAGGCGGTTGAGGCTTGTGGCAGAACCTGCCCAGTCAGTAGAACGTGGTGTCATGGGGTTATTGTATTCCTGAGCGGAGGACTCTAGTGCCGTGCGATACCTCTCAGTCTGGCCAGGTCTTGGCTGGGGATGCTGTAGATTGAGTGAGTTACGATGGGCCTTGTACTTCGGATCTTCAGGGGTCATATGCTGTGTTAATGACGGGCCCTGAGACGCGCGGTTATCGCCCCGCGCCGCCACGAAGTTGGGGTCCGAGAAACCAGTATGAAGCTTGTCTTCGCCATAAAGGTCGTGCCCATAGTCGCCTGCTTCGTCATATGATGCGAGGCTGGACCCCGAACGTGATGGAGCTTGGAACTCATCGTATTTGGGTCCCTTTTTGGAAGCGCCGCTGCCTCGAAAGGCTTTTCCAACACTGGACGCTGTGGTTCCGGACCAACGCGATATCTTAGGGAGCCAGCCAATGGAACTTGTCTTGCTCTTCTTGCCCTTGTCAGCGCGAGGCGTATTTTCAGCACTCAAGGGCTGCTGCTCTGTCGTAGGTGCCAACCGTGGCGGTGCCTCCAGTGGGACGGAGCCACCACGTTGGATGTGCTCAGCCGTCGAGGGCTGGGGATAAAAGCTGCCTGATCGCTCTACACTTGGAGATGCATCGTCATATTGATACTCCTCTTCATGTTCTGGTACCGTGCTGATTCTGTGCTCCGAGACTTTTCGTTCGCCACCGTCGACAGGTCCGGATTTGCGACACTGTTTTTCCACACCGGTCCGTGGCTGCCTAGCGCGGGAAGGAGTCGAGCTACCTTCTGGTTCGTAGCTTTTGTCGTGTTCATGTTGGCTTTCTGGCTTAAAGTTCTCGTAAGACTGGCCAGGACCACTACTCGATACTGGGTGAGTTGTCTGCGTCTTGAGCACGTCAACCTCACCAAGCAGTTGCATAAGCATATCCTCGATGCGGCTAAGGTCATTTGTTCCCTTTGCACTGAGACCTTGTAGTGCTCGTTTCCACATATTTTTCTTCTTGATGGCGGTTTCGTCAAGTGTGCCTGCTTGGGAAGGACTTTGGAGGGAGCGTGAGGCAGCGCCAGGATATGGCCTAGGCCCATTGATAGCTTTTTGTAGCTTCTCGGTATTCTCCACATTGGCAAATATGATATCGTCTCCAGTATCTTGCACAAGCTCTCTCATTTCGCGGAATGAGTTGCGCATTTCAAGGGCCGCGTTCATGAGCAGGGCCACAATTTCCGTGTCTCGCGCGCTGCGCTGGGCATCACGGACCATCAACTGCGTGCTATTAGTTAAGTGTTCGGTATCCAAAAATAATCAGCTCTACGGACGACTCACATGTTGCATTAATGCGATAATATCCTTGTTTTCGATTCGCTCAATGCCTGCACCCGTAGCAGCATCGTAGAAAGGAGAGGACATGCCCTGGGACAAACCACTGAGATGACGCATGTGATTCTTGGGCGCATAGAACGGGTCTTCGGCATCTGCAACAGCTGGGTTGAAGTCAACCGCTTTGCCTTTTGACTGCTGGACGTTTGGTGGTGTGCGGCTAGGCCCATCCGACATGTAAGCTTCCTCATATTTGTTGACAAATCCAGGACTACCAGTGTTGAAACCAGGACCAAGTCCTCTCGCAGCGAGCAGCTTCTCATTGAGCTCCAGGTTGACGATAGGACTGGCATCTTCGTATGGATTTGTGACCAAGGTATCTCGCTTACGCTCATCTGATGTGCGATGCCACTCTTCTTCTTCCTTGCCTATGTCATTGTTGTGAGTGGCAGCCATTCCTGAGGCACCTCCAACCGCCTCAGTGATTCTGAGCCCGCCCCTCGCTTCCTTGCCTGCATCATCTCCGCGAGGCGTCGAATTGTGTTGCGAAGATGTGGCCCTTTCAGACGACTCTTTATGCATCGGTTGACCATCCAGTCGCTCTTCGACCAATGACGGGCTTGTTTGCAATTCACTTTCTGCATAGCCTATCTCAGGCATTGGGTCGTTCATGTCCGGAATGCCGCTTGTTCCAAGTTTGGGATGCTCCTCGAAATCCAATCTATCAGTACTATGCGTCAGAGTGTCACAAGGCTCCCAGCCATGATGCATTGTCCTCTCTTTAAAAGATCTGTTGCGAGCCACACCAGCAGGTTGGAAGTCTTCCACGAACTGGCCGGCTGCTGCTGCTTGTTTCCTTCCCTTTGCAGCTTTCAAAGCCGCAGCAGCCGCACCGACAGCTCCAGCCGTGATTGCTGCCTCAGACGCAGTTGGCGAGTGCCGGTACTTGCTTCGAGGAATCTTACGGCCGTACTCGTCCATATCGTACTCGGAATGGTCCTGAGACTGAGCGGCAGATTTGGATTCTGGTGTTGCCTTTCTATCGTCACCAACCTCTCGTGGGTCATCGAGGTCCGTCCTGTCAGAACTGCCGTGGCCACAGCTACTTTGAGGCTTGTTTAGATCATTGTATGACAGCGTGGAGTCTCTGGCAGCGTTATAATCGTAACCAGATGCCCCAGTGACGACGGACTGGTCAAGCATAGAACCATCTACGAGAGAAGCAACAGCTGACTCAACACCAAGAGGTGGATGAACAAAGTTTGGATTGGCACCGACTCCCCTTACAGCCTGTCCGGCGGCTGCTTCATCGTATTGGTCGGCACCATTCGTTGAGAGTGAATTGTAATCACGTACGTTGCGTGAAATAGACTCATCTGACTGCGTTAAAAGCTGCCGCCCGGAGCGCTCTGGCGATTTGCTGGGAGACGTTTCCCCAAATGTCTGTGGTAGCGGTGCTTCGCTATCGGCTTCGGTATAGCCAGATACACTTGGGATGGGGCTAAGTCCCCTTGCGCCGGCCTGGTAAGGAACATATCGTAGCGGTGGAGGAACGTCCTGAGTACTAAAATAACGGTCTTCAAAATCCTCCTCTTGGTCACCAGGAGGGTGCAGTCCGTCTCGAGTCTTCTTATACTCATCATAAGAGCCAATAGGAACTTTGCGGCCGTACTCATCCGTTTCATATTCTTGAACATGTCCGTTGTTCCCACGGGGCAACGCTGTCAAATCACCATGTGATATATTTGCATGCTGCATAACCATGGCGTGTTTCTCATGGTCAATAGCTGACTTGACGCGGGTAGGAGTAGAAGCACTAGAACGGTTGCTCTCTTCATGTACGACTTCCCGGTTTGACTCAATTAGCTCCTCACTTGCAGAGTGTGGTCGTTCAGACTCTGCAGACAGGATGGATGTTCGCGTAAGTTCTGACGGATTGAAATCACTCATGAGAGGCATGGGCGGTGCAGGTGCAATATCATCGTCGTGGTCTTCGTCGTTGTCAAACACATCGCGACCCAAGCTTCGGCTCCTAGCATGTTCAGCTCTTCTCCGACGTCTATCGCGAGATTTCTTCTCAGATGACTCAGAACCGTCCTTCATCATTGATCCTACGCCTTGTGCCAATGCCGCCTCGGCCGCTCCAGCTGCTGCAGCCTTAAGCAAGTTGTTGCTACGCTTGGGCGTAACAGCGTCTCCTTCATGACTCTGGTATTCTGCCGCGATTGAATCTCGGCTAGCACTATGTAGCGAAGCGTCATCGTCGTACTCATGGCGGGCTTCTCTATTGCGCCTTTCTTTGCGTTTTGCACCGTCTCGCGCAATGTCGACTCGTTGCTCTGAAGACCGCCTGCGGTCTATTGAAAAATCCTCCCGAGAAAGGGAAGTGGCGGATGAGGTAATGGAGCCACGCCGGCTCTCGCGCTTGCTCTGCTCTCGTTTGAGGGCGCTTAGCTCCGGTAAAATTAGCCGTCGGATGGCATCCTCGACAGTTTCCAATAATTTTGGATTGTTGATTGACACTTTTGAGGCACCCGACTGAATTGAACGTGTGTCCAGGGATTGATGGCTCGCGGCATTATGAGACAATACAGCACTGGAATCCACTGCGCTAATGCTGGATTCCTGTTGAGCGCGACTAGACCGATGGCGTGCGGAGCGAGTCTGGTCCTCGACTTGTTCGCTAACACTACTGGTTCTGCTTTTAGAATGCCGTTTCTTGTCGGGCTTGTCCTTCAAATTCTCCAGTATTTTTACTCTCTCTCTCGATCGCGTCTTGTTTTTGCTTATTTCCCCCGTGGCCACACCTTCTAGCGCACCAGAGGCAGCAGAAGCCGCGGCGGCGGTGATGCTATCGCCTCGAAATGGACTTGAAGGCCTCTTTACATCACCTCCTTGGCCTGCGCCATCTAAGAAACTGTTTGTGGGAATGGCTGAAATCTCGGACGGGTTGCCTGGCTGATACGATTCCGCCGAGGGAATCAGAGGGCTAGCAGGGCGCCGCCGTCTGTGGCTGCGGTCTATCTCAATGTCGATCGGATTCCGTGAAACATTTGATTCCTCTGTTGCTGATGCATAGGATGTCATACTATTTGCGTCTTCGCCGTCGTGCAACTCGATCTCTCGCGAAGCAATTGCTTGATCGAGAGGTATTCGGCGAGTAAGAGATGCCTTACGTGTCCCTTTAGTTTCAGTCACCTGAATATGGTCGCCCTTGCTTTTCTTAGATGGCGTCAACCGGACACGAACACTGGGCTTGCGGCCTTGTCCTGAACCATTCTTACCACCCTCGAAATACTCGATGAGCAGCGATGTCTGGGATTTGTTGGCTTTGTGGCGGGTGCGAATTGTAACGGGCGAGCCGTCCTCGGGAATGGAGTATGAAGATTTTTCGTCGCCAGGTTTGGAGATGTCAGTCGCTAGTTCGCTTGGTGTTGTCGTATCTGTCTCGGTCGGGGCTGGCAAGGGAGGCGGCTTCTTGGAGTCGACCCCCATTGTGCCGATTTTTTTCAAGTTGAACAACGAAGGTGACAGCTAAGACAGGGTCCCAGCTATTCAATTCGGCAGCAGACGACCAGGTCGACAGCTAGAAAAGAATATCAGGTGGTTGCAGTCGATGTCGACTAGAATGAGTCAAGATACTCAAAAACCTGGGGAAATAACCAAAACATGCAAAACTAAACGACGAGGATATGGGATAAAGCGGGGGAAAAGGCCTGCCCAGCAAGTCTCGACGTCAGTCAGAGATATAACACAAGATAAGATAATATTGGCAAATTACTCACTTGACTAAAGGGACACACCCGCCCAATTGATCTACAGCCAGTCACCCTTGGAGGAAAAGATAGATGGGAAAGTAGCCGGGATTGAGGGAAAGGAGTATGAAGATAAAAGGGACCAACCGCTATGGATTGACTCGAATACGTTGCGAAAACGCGCAACGCACAAGACAAGATAGATTGGAGGCTGTTGCGTGGTTGTTGGATGTGATGGCGGCTAAGCGAAAAGAGGGACTGCTGGACCAGACGGACGAAGAAATAGAGAGGAGTTGAGCGCAAGCAACGCAGGGATCGCCTCTAGCCTGCAAGTGCGCCAGTGTGCAAATGCGGTGCAAATGCGCAGGTGTGCAAGCAGTGGTCCTAGTGCTGGTACAAACGGCAGGCAGCCAGTAGTTACCAGATGCCAGTACCAGATCAGATCAGACCAGACCAGACCAGACGGGACCAGACGGGACCAGACGGTACAGTCCCGCTGGTTCGCCACCAGACAACTAAACTAACTGTTGCGCCGTCGGGAGCCAGATAACTATCTGGTCTGGTACAACAGATTGATGGAAAACAAACTCGGTATGTAGCACACTTAAACGTGCGTCTGAAACGGCAGATGCACGATGAACTGCCAAACAACCAGGCTGTCCGAAGGCATACAGCGAAGGAGGAACGAGGACGATGCGATCGAAGAAGCAGGTGAAGAGAGGCCTTTAGTGGACAAGCTGAACGGCTGGCAAGAAACGACGACTCGGACCCGCCAGATCAAAGACCATGCACGAGCTGCGAACAAGCCAGCCTGCCTGCTAAATTTCCATGAGAGAGGGGCGGTGGGCAATAAGACGTAGGATCAAGCAGCCCAACCAAAGGCACCACTACCAACCAGCCCACGACAGGGGTAATTTCAACAGGATGAAGGGGGGTTTGATGAGCTGGCGGTGCCGACAAAGTGATCCAATGAAGCTTGAGTGCCCGGGGTGGCTGGGCGGGTGGGCGCTCGGGCTGTACGGGTAAGCTAGCAGTGGACAGTGACGTCCACAATTGCGCGGGTCTGCGCTTGCATCTGATCTGATTGATTGAAATGGCGGCAGAGGCTCCGTCATGCGATGCGATGGGGAGCGAGCGATGGAAAGTGACGGAGATGGTTCGGGAGCAACATGCAGTGGATAGCGGATACGGATGGCGGTCACGGCAGCCAGCGAGACGGGGAAGAGCGTGACTTCAGCGTGGGTTGAACTGACTGCATGTGGTTTGATATTAGTCCCAGGCAAAGCCTACTGTACTGGTGGTGCACAAGACGCACGCTTGTCCAAGCGACCCGAAACCAGAGAGGTAAATATCAGAAGCTAAACCTGTACGGAGTATAGACGTGTTTACACATGACATGCGGAGTAGGTAGGTACCTAGGTACCCACAAATAATGTAGGCGCTTTCTTTTTTTTTTTTTCCTAACCGTAAGTAGCCATTAACCGTCCGTTGACGTGCCACAGTTTCACAACCGTTAACTCGAAAGTCTAAACCCGGCAGAAGTGTGTAATTGGTCCCGAACAAAACGATTGTTCCGACAATAGCCTCGTTGGTGAAGTCTGTGCTTCGTAAATGTTCAATTGCTCTGCGAGTTGCATCACGTGTATGCGCTCACCTGTGTACGAACCAATCATCTTGAAGCTTGTCATTTATTTTATTAAAAAATGCAAACCTGCTTCCGTCTCATTCGATCAAGCACATGCATTTACCCGAGTTACTCGAGCCAATGAATCTTCTCTAATCAAGAGGGGGTGAGAGCCCCGTCTGCTTGGACACCGAGCCTCTGTAAAGCTCCTTCGACGAGTCGAGTAGTTTTATCTCTTTGACGCTCGTAAGGCTACACTCACGACTTCAAGTGACCCACCCTTGTTAGCTGACATAAGTAGCGATACTGGAAGTCTTTCACCGCAAAATATATTTGTAGCAGCTATTAGGACTTAGCTGATAACGCCTATTAGTCTGTTTTTAATCCGGTTATAATATAGTAAGGAGTTGTTTCTGTTATAAAGACTTCCACGCTCTGATATAGTCCCTAAGTACCTAAGGTATAGTGCTGTATCAAAAGTCTGTCAAAAAGACACACTTTGTTGCGTTGCATATTATTAACTTGAGTTATCTACAACACCCTTATTATCTTGAAATTATTACAAGTTTATGAAATAGAGTCTAATTTATATCCCTTTAGCACTATTGTAAGGATCGCAGGGTTGAAGCTATTGTATTAAAGCTTAAAGCCTTAGCTATTCAATAGATGAAGAGCTATATAAATAGCTGTATGTTATATTGTACAATGTGAACTTTTATTTCTATGATAAGTGTCGTGTTAGAACGTGTATGTGGGTCTTTGACTGACTTTTGATGTGGCGCTGTACCTAAGACGTGCGATGCGGCTGATGTTCTAAATGATCGTGAATGTAGCGAACCCCACCGTGCCCATCATTGCTGCTGCTGCCATGGTAACCGTTACCGTATCAACAAAAAGTATCTTTTGGTGGCCACTCCCTGCACCTGGCCAGAAGTCAAATCCGATTTCCTTCCCATTCAACCATACCATAACAGCTCCGCGTCTACACCCCCACATATACCGTTTTTGACTTGGCAAGGTTTCTAATTTCTTTCATGGTAGTTACAGTAAAGACTAACGTCTATCATGCGTATTTGCCGCTAGAGGACGTCCAGATTACTGTGTCCTTTACAGAGTATTTCATGTGTTCTTTGCTCAGTTTCAACATATTATGATGGCTTCAATATTCCCTATCGCATGCAAAGCACTCTTGTAAGAAGAGTGCGATGTCTGGTCATCTGAGAATAGCTGGAGAATAGACTACAATGGAATGCTTCTCGAAAAGTTCAGATAGCTTACTCATCAATCAAAGTGTCATATAGAAACATAGACGAATAATGCCTAACGATTAGGCATTGTTTTGGGAAGAGCACTTCATTCAAAAGACGCATGAGAGACTAACCACCTAGCGTGGCCTTTTCAAGTACCTTTCCTGTTCCATCCGGGCAAGCAAATTTCCGAGATGCAGTCACTCGGGCCGCAAGAACATCAGGACATCTTGACTTGCTAATGTTATTATATCACATGGACCATGTTCTCACAGGCTCCACATCTTGCATCAAACTATGGCAAGAAGAACCCTGGCATGGTATTAGAATGAGACAAAGTTTTTCCGGCAATCTGCAAATTCTATGCCATCATTAAATCATGTCACCTGACTCCGGACTGCCAGTCTCCTGAGTCATATAGAAAGTCATTCAGAGCGTCTTCTTGTCCGATAATGATCGCGACTTGAGTACACAAACATTTACTTACTGTAGCATCTTGCGCAGTCTCGCTTCAACATGTTCGACGTCATTTACTGCCCGCTTCTTGTATGGTAATATGTGCTGGAGACGGTTGAACAGGGTACTCTGATGGCAAACCGTGTCCGACATCACAGGCTCGTGACGCACATGGTCTCGGTCCGATTGGAAATAGAGCCCAAATCGCTCATAGAGCCTGCCGACAAGAACTCTATCCTCCGGCCACACGTGGGTATTCGGTATTCGTTCTAGCCTCCTCTTATTCCAGACGAATATTATGAATGTGCCAATGGATAAAAGGACAACGAGAGGGATGAGAACCCATACGAAGGGCTCCGTGGGCATGCCAGACGTTTTCGCGGTCGAATATAGGAATACGCGGCTAATGGGATCGCAAACGAGGTCAAAATCTTATGTCTGTGAACGCGATTTACAACCTCGACAATGAGCTTCACACGAAGCACGACAAAGGGACTGGACAAAGCGTCAAGCTAGGATTAAAACAAGAGGTTTCTTTCAACAGTGGTGCTAGGTAGCAGAGCACATAGTTATCTCTATGATCTTGCACCAAGGGCCCGAATGCCGAAATCATGATATTGGGCCAGAGATTGGTCCTCGGCAGCACCCATCCTTTTCCAGCCGGTGAATGGGCTTCTTACTGTACGGAGTACGGAGCATATTAATGGAGGGTGGCTGGGTAGAAAGGATGATGGGTACCAGCGCAGTTGAGCCAATCCTATCTCGCCCCACAAAAGAACCTTTGTTAGCATGGCAGCTCGTCTAATTATCGCCGTCACATTTTATTAGGAACTCTTGCCTTGACTCTGCCATAGACATAAATAAGCCAGATCAAACAAAGGCATTGCAAACTTCATAAGACAAAGATGCCACGCGCGATCCGAGGTTCGTTGGACGCCCCCATGCGGCGCGTTACTAGTATCCCAGCCAAAGCAGGCAACTGACCAGGACTGTCCATCATCTCAGGCGTGCTCATCGAATGCGACCCGTCGATCAAGTCCATCATCGTGAATATTGACAGCGACCACCATAACTTCATCATTGAGGATTTAGACGAGGAGAGAGTGGTTGTGAAGGAAAACATGGTGCCATTGTTGAAGCAGAAACTCGAAGACGTCCGTACATCAGCTCCTGTTTATTACTGGAATTGCGTGTGGTTTGACGCCCTGTCACGCAGACTACCTACCCAATCATATATATTATATACTCACTGTACTTTCACGATATAGCGCCTGAAGGAGAACCTTCCACCAGTCGACGAGTCAGGGTCCGATGCATAACCACGAGACGTTCGAATTTCGAATACACAACATCAAGCGCCGGTTCATATCCCCTGAACCTGATGTCCCAGGTCGAGCAATGCTAGAGACGGAAAAAAAAAAAAAAAACTTATCAAGAGTCCCGTTTGGGGATGAAAGGATTATCTGCGCTCGATTACAGCTTCTCAAACGTGGGTTTCTTCTTAGAGAACACGCTCATCAACGCGGCCGGCGTATCCCCCGCCTGCAACGCCACCGAATTCCAAATAGCAGTGTACCGCAAGGCAGCAGCAGTCGTGTTCTCCCTTCCGTAGTTCAACAGCTCCTTCGTTCCCTGCACAGCAACGGGACTCTTCTGCCCCAAGAGGGCCGCCATCTCAGTTGCTGCTTTGACCGTCTTGTCCTTGTCGTCGTGGATCTGGCTCACGAAGCCAACCTGAAGGGCTTCCTCCGCAGAGAAATACCGCGCAGACATGCACACGTCTTTGACCCACGATGTCGAACCGACGATTTTGGGCAGTCGCGCGAGCGTGCCAATGTCGGCGGCTAGGCCAATATCAACCTCCTTGACGGCGAGTCGAGTTCCCCTTGCTGCGAGACGAATATCTGCACAGCAGGCAATGTCGATGGCGAGACCGAGGGATATCGCATGCAAGACGCAAATTACGGCTAATGAGGATGTTAGCAGCCTACCCATGATTTTACGTAGGAAACTAAAACAAGTTTTCTTCTTTCCGTTCCGTATAAGAAAGCAAATTCACCACCCCATCCGTAGCCAGTTGTCCTGCATCTTTTCCCCATCGTGAATAAAATAAATTCATGACACGTACGTTTCTCGCACTTCTCCATCTCAGAAATGGATGCCTGAAACTCTTCGATATGCCCCCTCAAAGCCTTTGCCTTCCTCGCAGGGTCCAAATCAGACCCCTCGCCGCTAAGCGGGCCGTCAGAGCTCGCAGCCGTCACGTCCAATCCCGCGGTAAACGCCCTGTCGCCAGCACCGCTCAGCACAACCGCCCTCACATCTGGATCATAGCCAAGTTGGCGGAATACGCAGCCGAACTCGAGCCACACAGCGCGTGTAAACGCATTGAGTTTCGCAGGTCGATTGATCTCCAGGTGTGCGACGAACTCGTGTGGAGAAGTCACGCGCATGAATTCGTACGATTTGTATGCCGGGAGTACCGAGGCCATGATGAACGGCAACCCTTATAAACGTCGTAATACGAAAGACAGCGAATCTGGAAAGATGGTGATTATTTTCGTAATAGCGAGAAGAAGCCGAGTTTTTCAAAAGTTGTGCGGGCGACGATTCATTGCAGATATCGTCAGTCGATTACAATGAGTGGCTAATTCCTCCCTGTAAGCCGAGGTCCTATCACGTAGGGTTCCGCTTCGTGGGCCCAGAACACGCCAAATAAGTGCGAGCGCCCTTCACAAGGAGTCACCCGCTGATTGGCTCAGAGACCCGGTCCAATGTTGCTCCGACTTCCCTGCATCCGACTCTTTTAACAGTAAATTTACCTCTCAACAGTATCATAGGTACCTTGATTTAATGGCTATAATAGTATAAGACCTAGTCTTTAACTGGGGATTTAGTCGTGAAGCTTAGCTAGTACGCCGAACACTATAACCAGATGCCATAATAGAGGCTCTGGCATATTAACTGAGGTCTCAAATCACGTCCACAACCGCCTGGCTCATGTAACTGAGGCCTAATTACGCCTTCTCCCTTATTGTGCAAATATTGATGAGCTTGGAGGAATATGTACATAAGTGAAAATCACTTTACAGCAAAGACAACGGCGTAAAGGTAGCACTTGCGTTTTATGGCTTGGCTCCTTCTACATGATTGAAGATCTACTTACTACTGCATGTTTAGGTCAAAGCTGACCATACAAGGTAAATGGTTCAATGACATCAAATTAAAAAATATGGGTTTCTATTCGTTTCCTTCGAAATTGCCAAGACCTGGGGTTGACGCCCCATTTTTCGGGTAAATCCATTAAACACAACTCTTCACTGACATGCCAGTCCTATCAAGGAAGGCCTATGACTACCTCCCGTTGCATGTTGATAAAAGTTGAATTTGCAGCCTTTATGGCTGTTCAGAATTTGTTAGCGTTAGACTAACAATTTCGTGAATGCCTTCAAACACTAAGTTTGGAAAGCACCAAGAAATCGCTCTTGTGTGACCCAGTGAACTCCTAATACAACCTCCACAAGTCCCGATTCTCGTCATTGTGCCAGCACCAACGGGCTTACATGACCTGTTTCCTTCAAAAGGAAAAAGAGGACGGTATAATACACGACTGACAAAAAGTATTTCAAATCAAATGTGAACTAGTCCTTACAGTAACAGAGTGCCAAACAAGGTGAAGATTAAGGTCAGGCCTGTGAGGATGAAAGGAGTCTTGTCAGCAGGACCGAGGGTCGCGACAGCAGCACTGTCGGAACCCTTTTTGCCGCTACTAGGGGAGGCCTGACCTCCCGTGGCGTTGGCTGTAGAGGTGCCGCTGTCGACTGCATTCTGCGAACCATCCCCGCTCAGATCAAATCCAGGACCCTTGCCTGCACCATCCTTCATGTATTTCTGAGCCTGAGACGGCATTTCAGGAATTAGGCTGGGATCTACCTGCCAATCGGGATCAGTTGGAGGGCACTTAACGCTGTGGGATGTAGTAGAAGCGCCACCATTGCCATTGGGCGCGGGGTTATCCTTCAGGGCAGACTTGAAAGCAGCATATTCGTCTAGTTCAGTTACAGTCTTGGCCTTGAGGCTGTCAATTTTGACAATACCATATTGATTAGCCTCATTTGAGTACTCATACATGACACCACCTGAGTAAACAGACGTCATTTCCGAGTTCATCAAAGCTGCGATTTCTTCAAACTTTCGGGGACGGTTGATATTACACCCGAATTCCGACAAACTATTTCCCAAGGCGGACGGTTAGCGTGTTAATGATCAGCATGTAGCGTCTTTACTCACAAGATCGGAAGACCATAATCAGTGAAGTTCTTGACTTTCTGATCCCAGCCAGCTTGCTTGAAGTTGGTGTTACACATCGAGTAGTCGTTGAAAGCGAAGAACTCCGACCTCGCGTCATCGGGACCGCAGTTCATGTAGAAGGCGGTTTGCATCCGATTCTTGGAAACGTCAGCAGCTGAATAGCCGACGGGGACCTTTCGAAGACCTCGGGAGTTGATGTAGTTCTTCATGTCACGGGTGACAGCTTTGATATAGGGAGCTGCCTTGTCTGTGTCCTTCTCATCATTGATGACTTCGTTGCCCGAGAAGAAAGCGAGGGTGTTGGGGTACTTTGCAAACATCTCGACGGTGGCAAAGACACTCTGAAGGTATTTTGCATTGTAAGAGGAGGCGGGTTGAGCTCGGTTGAGCGAGTACTTTGGGTTGTTGACGTCGAGAACCAGGTAAATATTAGCATCTTGCAGAGCTTGCATGCACTTGTCGTGATTCAGCGTGTTGTCGACTGCATAAACGCGAATGGTGTTGACGCCAAGGTCTTTGAATTTGGCAATATCGCGAAGGCAGATATCGGTGTCACCGAGCGGATCTACATTGGCGGAAGAGCCACCAGGTTGGTAGTCTATACCGCGGATGTAAAATCTGTCTTTGCCGATGTAGAAGGCTGAGCAGCATCAGTCAGTTTGGGCGCTACGTAAAGCGTGAGAGCAGACAACTGCTTATTTGCACCTGATCAAGAGAACTTCGCGGATGCGAAGCCTTCTCTCGTTGAGTAAACTTACCATTGCCAGAGGCGACGACACTTGGGGAGCTGGCCCGCTTGGATGGTGGCTCCTGTTCAGTAGATGCAGGAGAAGCTGTGACGGCGCCAATAGCGGCGAGGGCCGAGGCAAGCACGAAGGTCTTCATGACGAAAGAATACCAGTCAGTAAGCAAATGTGTACCGGTATAGCAATGGCGAGTGTATTATATGAATGGTTGTAAAAAATCCCCAAGAGAGTGAAAGGGGAGAGAGGTGTGACAATTTCTAAGCACGACTTAACGAAGCGAGGCTTCAATGACGACGGATGAAAGATAGAGATAGAAAACGTCCAACAACGAGAGAGTTGGAGCAAGAAGCACGAATTGAAGTAAAATGCGAAAGAGTTACCCAGACAAAGACCGGAGAAGGGGAGAAGGGAGGAGGGGGAGAAGAAGGAAGGAAAGTTATACTACGGCAGGTGGCACGGCGAGGGCGAGCATTCATAGCAGACACGAAACCAGAGAAAGGACACAAGGACACCAGGCGCTTGCCTCACTCAGAGTATTACGGAGTACTCCTGTGGCACGAGGGGTTGGAGCGTGGAAGGGGCTTCCGAAGATGCTGTGGTGTGCACAATGCACACCCCCTGGCATCTACCTAGTCGTTACAGGGGCCTTAATGCGCTGCAGCCGACACTTAGCACAACATTGCGGGTAACAGGCTGTAACTGTTAGTGCCAAAATCGCGGTAACGTTAGAGCTACAGGATCCGCACGTGATGACTGGCGCAAAGGACCAGTTCGTGTAAAAAATTAGTTGAGAGTGATGTGTATGCATCCAATTAGATTCGTACCTGTGTCTGGTATTTCTAAATCAAAACGCAGTGGAATGCACCAAGAGCTATGAATCTTAGCAAAGTCTCATACACGGGTGGTTTGTTGGAAGTCAAGGTATCTTGTCCCCCTTTTCCGTGGTGGCACGCTAAGTCCGGATCGCGCCTTCCTACTGGACGTGCCATTCTGGTTGACGGTAGCAGTGGAGGTCCGCACGCTCCAGAGATAATTCCTTCGAGTGTGCGAAGGGCTAACTAACGTGGAAACTAATCGCAGTTATTCACGGCGGCCGCCAGCACGTCCTTGTGCTTTATACTAGGTACGTAACCTAGGCAGGTGCGTAAAATTATAAGAGGACGCTAATAATTAGTTAAATGTCTGGCGCTTTTAGGTACGTTAGGTACCTAGGCACACAGGAATCCCGGGGTTATCCCTGGATTCCGTATTACGGGGTGGGCGCGCAAATTCCTTTTTTTACGAGCACAGCCCCCTTTTCACCCTGACAGCTACTGACACTTGCAATATGAATCATGACAATGAATTGTCGCATTAATTGTCGCATTAATTGTCACATCAATAAACGCATAAAGTTTTTAGTCGGCTCATCATGTAGTTAGTTAGTTACTCTATTATTTAATAGGTGAATTTATCCACTTCCAGAGCAGTCCCCAATGTACATTAACGTCGACAGGGCAACAAGGGAAGTCAGTATGAAACTATAGTGAAACTAGGCCATTTGAGGCATTGTTGCTGTTGCGTGCGGAAGCGAGGTGCCTAGTGGCAAAGGGATAACACGGAGTGGTCGCAGATCAATAAGTAGCGCGAAGCATAGCGGTACATATCATGCAGAGATATTCGCACAGATGTAAGTAGGCCTTTCGGACATAGTGAAGAAAGCAAACGTAGATTTTCGGTCGCTTTTTGTGGTACAATAGTTGTTGTGACAAGAAGAGGTAGGTATGATGTTCATCAATTAGAAGAAAAAGGAGGGGTGAGGCGAGTCACATGACTGCCGTTCGTAGCCTCACCATGAGGCCAGTTGAACAAGCTACCCTCATACACGAATCTGATCTAGGATGCATTCTGTATCTGATCGCTATTTGCCATTATACAATTTTGAGGGATTTGGAGCCCCTAAACTATCGCCGCTTAAGCGCCAAGGAAAGTGTTTTTCAAGAGTCATTGTACAGTACACTTACGCTACAGGACAATCTCCCAAGCGTGCCTTTCTTTCGGTCTCTCGTATCACCATGGGACTCGCACGATGAATCGTGAGCCGCATATTGCTGCAGTGGTTTGTGCAGAGAATATTGCTCTTAATTACTTGCGGCACGAAGTTCCTGAGCCGCCGCAACAAAAGCCCACCGAACGCTTTCAAAGCTCTGAAAAGCAGTACATACTTTCCTTCTCTAAAGGAAAGGAACTGGTTGAGGTTCTCTCCTTTCTTGCCAAAACTAAAGATGGGTCGGATTATATCCCTGCCATGTGTGTCGAGCAGGACGCCAATGGTGCAGCATTGAAGGCTCTGCTGGCGATCAATAAAAGAACATATACAGATGGAGATGGCTTACTTCAAAGTTTGAAAACGGGATTTGAGAACATTTTCAAAGTACTTCAAAGATCACTATATGGTTCGTTGATCTCTGCCATTTGCTGTAGCTTCTGATTCGAGTTTAGCCAGAGCGAGGCAGCTCCACGGAGATCACGAGACAACTTCTAGAGATGATTGTGCAAATGTGCTCTTCTTGAATCGCTTCTAGATTGAGGCCCACTGGCAAAAAGTGGCAAGACTCTAAAGCGTCCATCAAAGACATTCTGCAAAAAGCAACAGAAGGCACTCGGCAAATACATCCCAAGAAGCTACTTCGGTTCAACCTAGAAGAAAGCCTGTTGTTATTTAGAGCAGAGTCCAAAAGCGTGATCCAGGCTGTCAACGAATGGTCCAGTTATTGTGTCTCGTCTCGTCTCAATGACATTGTGGAAAAGATGTACTGATTAAACAACGTACACGGCTTGCAGCAACTTCTCCATCTTATTCCCTCTGGTCCCACGAAGGTGATCAAGCAGGCAGCCTTTGCAGCTACTCTGCTCAACATTATTTGAAAAGTATCCAGATATAAAGAAGCCGCTTGGGTGCTTTATCGCATTGCTAAGAATTTTCCTCTTGTCTGAAACATTGAGGTTCAACTAGCAACCCTTCCTGAAGAGGCTTCCGATCGACCCCATCACCTGGCATACTCGCTGAGTCTTCCAGCTGTGCTGTCTCGTTTGGGGAAGATCAATGGTAAACAGTATAATATCTCCTAGATCTCCCGATTTATAAAAAACGACAAGACTAAGAATCCGGATGACTAGTTCTCCGACCAAACAACTAGAACTCTCCAGGAAGCCAAGATCCATGCGGAGATCCAGCTAATCGCCTACTGCGAAACTCAATCACCTCCACTGTTCCTGCGTGCCATCGCTTCCAGCAAGGATGCTTGTTTCATGTGCTATGCATTCATCCAACATCATGACAAAATGCACACATCACGCACACATGGAAGATTGTACCCTGGTTGGCGACTGCTAATGCTTTTGTCGTTTAAGACGCTGGAGCACCGATTCAATGAAGTCCTTGTGGACCACGCTCGACAGTCTATCAGAGCTCGAGACAAAGGTCAAATGGGTGCTCATCCCCACCCGAATAAAAGTACGTTACTTCCTATGTTGGCCTCGGCGTCCACAATGAGTGCTGTACAAGATCCGGTTGAAATCACTACGGGAGTGGTGTCGCTTGCTGGTGTCTCTCCAGGCTCCCGAACCGTGGAAACAGGGGTCTCAACTGCAGATCCGCCTAAGGTTTTTAAAGGTTTTAGTAACCGTGTTCTAGCGCCCGGTGACCCGTTTACCGGCGTTATAACTCCGACGGCCTTATCGCTGTTCTTCCTGGCTGGGCCCCTGTATATCTACCTCGAGATAGAAGAAAGTTCGACTTCCGAATCCACAACAAAGTGTCTTGCGTTCTCCATTGAAAGAACAAACGTCAACCAGACCACAAAGCTATCGGGTCTCTAATGGTTGACGTGGTGGAACTACAGAGGGATATGATATATGAACTCCCAGCAGACGGGACATTCTACCTCACAGCTCACGATATCGCAGTGAAGATTGTGTGCAAGCAATGAAACGGGTTATTCCCCGATCGTGGTCTTCGGGAGAGGTAAATATTCTGCTGAAGTTAAGAAGGGACGAGCGACGACCGTGGTCCGAGGTGGATCTAAAATGGAGCATAAGTTCAAGGAGCTCTATGCTATTTGGTTTGCTTTCCATTGCCTGTCTTACAATTTTTTTTTCCCTCGATTTTGTTTATTTTCCTACTGTTGCTGCTCTCTTACTGTATCTAGGGTCAAGACGTTAATGTGACCGAATTCAGGCGATTGTGAGCATCAACAATAAATGTAGAATGACCTTCGTTTCAACCGCTACGTGTTAGGTCTCTCAAGCTAATGCTGGACAAGTAACGACTAGATAGCTAAGGCTTGGTCTTCTGGAAGGGACACGCGATTAGTTACTGAGAATAGGACTTTTCAGGAAACCTGTTTGTCCGGAACGGCGGTGGGTGACACTAGCAGAAATGTCAGCCGTCTAGGAGCAGGACAACGCTTGTAGATCCAGTAATACAATCCGTTGTAGTCGCTAGGAGCTGTGCACCTCGTCCGCTGAACTCTACAGTCCGGTGAGCGGCATGTTTCGTAACAATCGAGGCCGTTGGCATAACCACATGCCGCGTTAGAGCAAAACCCTGCTCGTCCAGAACTGTGACTTATGTTTTGTAATGCTTTAGGAAACTTAATTATGAGATACATTAGTTAGCACATTAGCTTTAAGCTAGAAAAGAAACTGAAAAGGAGCATACATTGCAGCGGATTCGATTAAAAGGCAGATCTGAATCGATCTACAGAGAGACCTTAGTTAAACGCTTTATTACTTAGAGTCCACCCGCCTCTGTTAAAGAGGCTTTAAATAAATGAGAAAGGACAAACGGACTGTTAATTAATGACAAGGGGAAAAGGTGGCACATTAAGCCCCAGCTTATAGACTCCAACCACTAACTGACACTTGTACTCCAGGCAGTTGCTTATTTTTGCAGTGGATAACGTTTTAGGTGGCAGATATTGCGCTACGTAACACACTCTCGGCGTTAAAAGGACCCCTATACATTGCTCGATGAAAGTCCAGCCTAACCGCTCTTCGAGCCACCGAGGGAGATCTTACAGCCCCTCGGTGCGCAACTACTTTTGGAGATTCCTGATGAACCATTCTATAATTATCTGCGATTCATCAAAACTTGAAAAAGAGAAGAGGTTGAAGCACAGGGTGTTCGCTGGAATGTATTTCCTAGAGTTTAGAGTTATAGTTTAGCTTTCAGCATTTCTGTGATAGTTGTTTCTGGACTGATGGTTAGCACGTGGAATTTTGGTTACGTCTCCGCTTTCTGGAGGAGATACGCAATTGGCCACTGAGAATGTGACGTCTCAGGAAAATCATTTGTCCGAAACGGCAGTGGGTGGGTAACCACGGCGGCCTATAGGCAGTACTTAGACAGAACGCTAATTTTTTAACTAACTTAGTTCACCGCTTCCCTTGCCGCCCTGGCCGCTTACTGAATATTTCTCTCCGAATCCCCGATGCACCCTAATCTCCCCTGGCGACCCCTTCTGCAGGCCGGGGGCCTAGACAAGCAGCATATTGGCGATTAACTAATAGATGATCCGAAGAGAATGATCATGATAGCATGGGCAAAAACCACCAACTGTCTTTCAACCTCTGAAGAGAAAGAAACCAGAATCACCCAATTTGCGTGCCATTCATCCATTTGCAGCTTTCTGTGGTGAAGGCCAGAAAGTATATTTCTCCTCTTGGCGTCATTTTGATGGGTCCGAATCTGGTCAAGCACGCCGCGGGATCGACGAGAGTACGGGCCAGCGGCCCTTCCAACGTAAATTTGTAGAGTGGTGTTTTCAGTATCACAAGTCATAATATTCGCATAAACGCCTTGTTTCTGGGGACCAATATCTCCCGTAAGAGCCAGTAAACTAGTCTCCTTGTAAGCAACCGCTTATCTAGCAGAGAGGGGGTAAAAGGGCCTACTCTGTCTCTGCGAAGATTGGCTGGCACAATAGCCGCCGACCATTCTCTTCATCTCACATACAGAGTTTTGGAGTGAGTTTTACCCAAGTATAGTTGCTGGCAAGGCCTCCTAGCAACTTCTACCAATCTAAACCCTAACGGGAACTTTTGAACAGAGAGCAGCAACTAAACCTGAAACAAAAGAGGTACACTCTGCGCCTATTCTTCGCCTACAGATTCCTCCTGCAATTTCTCCTTTCCCTGCCTTAACATGCACGCAGTTAAAACACAACACAACACAACCACGCTTAACACTCTACATCGAGATATCAAACATGAAGAGGCTAGTTATACCCACCCCACAAAGATACTCACAGCAATTCCCGATCATTAACGCCTCAAGGGCTTTCATTTGCGTCATGGGCGGATTATTATTATTATTATTATTATTTTTTATTATTTTTTTTTTTCAAATTGATGGAGAGGTATACTTCCGTTTAAGGTTTAGCTGCTGCAGTGTATTCAAAAACAAATCTGTTACTGCGCGTTTAAGCGCTAGTCAATTCAACGGTTGGAATAGTCTCAGCAGAAGAGTTCCGAATTTGATGGATCGACGATGGACGCGAAGCTATGGTCACCTGCTTGCTTGCTTGCACAAACTCAACCTTCACATGTTGACCGCCTGCGAGCGCTCCAACGTCGCAAAGGTAAACCGTGCTCAAGGTCTGTTCCTGCTACAACTGTACACACATAGTCCTCACCTTCGTTCTCGCAGAACACGGCCAGATATTTCAGGTACAGGGCCACACACACGCGTTGGCCCCAGACGACCACATCCCTCACAGCGTCAGAATTTAAAAATACCTGCTTCAGCCCTTGGCGATACGACCCGCGTTCTTAAAGTCAGCCTGAACACCACCCGCCCAATAGTTACTGTATGCTCAAAGCCGGTCTTAGATCTTCTTTGCCAGATAATACAGCTACGGCTCAGACGAGGGTTGTGGCGTCTCAAATACATGCTATAAGAATAACGCCCTACTCCGTACCGTAGTCTTTCCAAATTATGTATGCAATCTTTCTCCATAGCCCACGGCTGCTACGCCGTAATTATCTGATAAAGCCCACGTGCCTCATGGTCCCCAACAAGGGGACTAAGTTTATCTACTCTGTAGCGAGATCGTTAAGGGGGGCGGTCGCTTGTGTCAGATTCTGTCGACTCCACTCCATTAGACAAGTTCATGGAAAGTGCTTGCAGCTCTAGAAGAGGGAAATCGATGATAGTCGCTGTTCGCACAAGTCGTATATCACGGCGACCGCAAGCAAGATATGCATCTACCTATCCATTGCCAATACTAGTACTCTAAAAAAAAAGAAAAAAAAAAATGGAAGGCTACTGAGATATGTGCTCTAGAGGTCAGGTACATTGAAAAGTTCGGGCAGATCATTCCAATTGCCGCGAGACCTCTCTTCCCAATATCCTTCCTTGCCGGTTTTGATTTTCCAGACTTCCTCTCCTTCTGGGCTATTTTCAGCCTTCACGAACCAGCGCGCCGTATGTACATCTCCACGTTGCTCCATTGCTCGACGACGATTACGCTGTGCCTCTTCAAGATTGTGTTTCCATCTCTCGGCCGCGTCGAGGTCACCCTGCTCAGCGTAGCGTTGATCAGGTCGCAACCGACAGTCGGTAGGCGCCATTTTGCCCTTTTCAATCTCTGTGATTTCATTCAGAGTAGCAGCGAACAAGGTCATTCCGTACGTTTGCGCTGCATTGTCAACTAGTTGGCCTACGTGCCAAATTTCCTCACTGGCTGCCTTTCCAGGTCCAATAGTCTTGAGGCTACCAGTCCATGTACCGACCAAGCCACTGCCTGTGTCGCTTCCATCCGGCGCCAAAGTAGTGACGTGCACATCCTCAGCACGACCTCCAAACATGCCCTTACTCTTAAACTCCACGCATGCCTTGTGACCGGTGCTGTCGTTATTCACGTACATCGAACCGACAGGCTCGACGTACTTCTCACCCATCACAACGTTCCGTAAAAACATGGTCGCGATATTCCAAGAGTATAACTCGTCACTGCCATCTGCCAGCCGAAGAACCACTCGAACCCGGCCGTCTGTAGTAATTTCGGCACTCTTGCCCCAGAATTTCTGCCCAGGTGCTGGAGATTGGGAGAAAGACCAAGTGGCAGAATCCGCCTGCATGGCCAGTCTCACCGGTCGATGCTGAACCTTCTCAACAAGAAGACGGAAGCCTCCTGGCACGTCCTTATTCGTTCTGACCAGTTCAAATGTCTCGCCGAGAAGCGGATTAAAAGGCTTGCGGATGGCTCGCTCCTTGGCTCGACCGCCACTAAACTGAGATACAGCAAAGGCAGTGACATACAACAGCCGCTCAGTTGCGCTGCTTTGTTTCGATGCCTTGTCCAACAATTGTGCGTATTCAAGTGGCTCAGCGACTTTCTGAAGCAAGGATATCGGTTCATTGGCAGACACAGGCATGCTGATTGTGCTGAGGTCTTTCCCAACGTTCTTGCGGACGAATGCAATCAGACTGGGCGGTTGAACCTTCGCAGGCGGAATGCTAGTTCTTCGTTTCACTACTTGATCGATGGGTAGAGGCGTCAAGTTCTTTGGTCGGATGGGATAGATATCTCCCGCAGCTCCAGCACCAACTCCATCCTCGTCTTCAATGGAAGAGACGGACGAGCTCTCATGGATGGACTCCTCTTCAGCATCAGTCTCCGCGGATTCATCCTCGCTGCCGTCGATTTTGACGACTCCAGACTTTGCGTCTTCAGCATCAAAAAACTCATCGGTAGATGTCGTGTCCATGCTTAGGCGAGACTTACCGCCAGCGGAAGACGGGTGAGGAAGGCGGCGTCTCTTGCTATTAGTAATCAAAGACGTAAATTCTGAAACGACGGAATCGAGATCAGACAAGAGAGCTTCGCAGTGATCATGTAACGACTTTTCTTCCTGCGTTACCCCGCGAGATCGGCGCTTAGATGAATGGCCACTCACACTGGCGGTAATTGTGGTATCGTTTCCCACAGATGGCGCAGCCGTGGCAGAAAGAGCAGTGTGTTGGAAAGCAGTCGGTGTGAGGACAGATGCACTGGACTTTCGCTTCCAGAACGATTTTCTCTCTGTCGCAGGCGCAAAATAACTCTCTTTTCCATCGTCTCCAGCGATTACAGATCCCGGAGATAGAAGATGGGCATTGGGCGTCGTCGACTTTGGCAACTGAGCCACTTCCCTGGTTAATCGTCGCAGGGCATCTCGAGTCCCGACAACACGGCTAACTAAAGTTTCGACTTGCTGCCACTCGACGTCCTCGGCGTGACTGGAGTCGTGCGTCTGTTGGAGACCGCGACCGTCAAGCTTCAGCACGGGTTTAGATGATTTATTCAACGTTTCGAGACCTCGAGCAATGCGACTAGCTCGCTCAAGAGATCGTGCCCATTCTTGAAATTCCTTGTCATTGGGTGCTCTAAGATGCCACACCTCAGCACCCGAATCAATGCTAATTTCTCGTCGTCTCTCATCCGCTGCAATCGCTGCAAGGCTAAGGGGAATCGCTCCACGAAGAGCTGACGAATTTCGATTGTAATAGTACGATAGCGTACAAGTGCAGTAATCGAGAGAAAAGAACCGGCGAGCATAGCCCTGACCTTTCTTCCGGCGTCTCTTCGAGAGTGTTCCAACATGATGATTCGGAGGTACGCCCGTTGTATCGCTTTTTCCGCCTGAGGATGTTGCTCTTGCACGCCCGTGGCTTGGCAAGCTATCAACCGAAGCAGATGGCCCATTCTCTGCGTTCGGCGTCCCATGTTTCCCCAGGCTACATTGACTCGCTTGGGCGTTCGGCAGTTGTAGATTGGGCAAATTCGTGGTTGTCTGTGGGGGGGCACCGGTAGGATACGTGAGCACCACAAACGTGGCCGTCTTTGACATTTGCTTTGAAAATGTGTTGTCGAAAACCAGGCCATACATGCCACCATCACCTGTATGAACATCATGGGTGCCTCGGGATACCTTATCCGCCTCGCATTTACCGTGCCAGAATATAGGTATGAAACCTTTGCTTTTCAAAAGATCCTGCGCGGTCGTTTCTTTCTTGGGAAACTTGCTACCTTTACCATCGATGACACCAGATACGTGAACGCCACTGTCGAGTTCGCCGCCATTTGTGGACAGGATCGTAGTTGCGCCGCTGCCAGGATGCTTGACGATACCGAAGTTGCTGCGATAGATGACGTGGTAAGTAATTATGCAAGCCATACCGATTCGAGGCACTTACATGGACTTTTTATTCGGCTGCACGCTCCAGGAAAGTGTATTCCCTTCATCAACTCTAACCCATCGGACAATATACGACTATTGGGGCTCGAAGTGTCAGAACGCGAGCGCCGGAAAACCAAGGTATGAATGAGAGAAAGAATGAAGACAGCGGCTTGTACCTTGCTGTGGACCTCTAGCTTCTCAATGCCTGCCATCTGTCGGCTGTTGCGCAACGTTTGCGACTTCAGGCTGAATCAGTCACTGAGAAGCGGCGTTGCCAGTCAGGGCGTTTGGTGTTGGGGACCTCTTATTATAATCTACACGTCTTATCCGTCGTGTACAGGACCTGGTGTGGCGTGCTGGTAGTTAGAGTCTGGTCTTCTGAGGCCAAGACAGGCTGAGAACGGAACGGAGGGGAATGAGGCAGGCGACCTAGCCTCGCCGAGGTAGCATAGGTACCTAGGTAGGTAGGTAGTGGGCGGTGATTATGATACCGCAACGCTACTCCGTGTCGCTGCAAGTCGTTGTCGATTGCACCATCATGATCTATTACATAACTAAGTACCTACATAAATAGTAGTCAAGGACGTCCAGGGGAAAGTGCAACTCGGTGGGGCCAACTATGGCTGGCCGCGGCCCAGCGCCAATAGACACTTGACTTCTGACAGAAGCATCCTGGTTCGCCCTCAATGTGCAGCTTCAGGTGGCAGCGTGGACAATACATGCGCTGTTGATTGACACGTCTGGTATTAGTTTTGCATGATGCCCTTCCAGACCTAAAGACCTAAAAGGAGATGCACAAAGACAACGCCGATATACATCTCTTGAATGATGTAAACCCAGCAACGTCGAGATTCATCGCTAGTAGAAAGGCAAAGTGGAGGCACGGGCTAACGTTGCGCACCGAACCGACCCAAGTTCATGTGAGTCTTCGTTCTCGGAAACTTGCAGAGCATCGTCATGTCCATAGCAAAAGCAAAAGGCCATCCATCACCTTCACATCAACTAGCAATCGCTTCCTACTCCGCGTGGTCGACAAAAGACGATGCATGTGTGTATATATATATATATATATTCTCTATCGGTCAGCGTCCAAGATCACTAGTACCGTAATAAAGAACAAGGTTCCCAAGACCACGGCAATCAAGCCACTTCAGATCAGAGGCCCTGCATCGCCCACATGTTACCGCTGATCCCGGTGCTCTTCAATAAGGAAAGAACCATAGCCGAGGTCGCCTCTGGAGACTAGTAAATTGCGAGGAAGTCCCTTTACTCCAGATTTTTACCGTACATGGTAAGTTTAGGCTTGACCACAAGGGTCGTGCCTCGAAAAAGAAATAGAATCTTCTAGCGAGCAGAATACATCAATTGGCCCTGGGTGAGAAAAAAAAAAAAAAAAAAAAAAAAAAAAAAAGGTCGAGAAAGATTGAACGCTTGTAAGAGACGAATCTAACGACCCGGCGGGTTCCATCCCAATGATAAACTCTCATGCCCACGAGTGGTACTACAAATAACGTCAGACTTGTTGATAAGAGGAAGTGAGGCCATGCAACAAAATGCATTGATTGCAGATGATTGAATGTAGGGTACGGGCTTGTCCACTGTACTCGTAGTCCTCAACGCTGAGGCTCCAGGGAGGGGCGCAGAACGTTATACATTGGATCAGGGGCCGGTCAACAATATGTAATTACAAGTTACTACTAAACCTAGTGGCAATAACACATTATCAATATAATATACAGCGCAGTAGTAACTAATACTGAACGTACTCAACGTAACAATCAATTCGGTAGCTGATACGGGAATTAATGCCCTAATTAGTATCGTACCATGAAGTATTTGTGGCTGTTGGGGAGAAAAAGAGCTCCTAAATGACATCTGGAGCTGAAAGAATGATTTCAGGTGGGCAAGGTCAATGGCTAAATTCAGCTCGATCTAGTGGGAAATTTGCATGCCTCTGCAGTAGGCTTCCTGGTGACAGGTTGGCGCGTCATGGTACCTTGTTGTATTTACGGAATAGTCGGCTGTCAAAATCGAAAGACCCAACTGCGCACGGCGGCCCCTCCGACCGGACTTTTTTAAATAAACCGAGACCTTGCAACTCACGACGGGGTGCACAACAAGGTCTCAATCTAAAAAGTCCGGTCGGTGCAGCCCAACGCCAGAACTCGTCCCTGATACCCACCAAATCTGATTCGTGTAGCAATTACGCCCGAATATCTAAATATGCAGCCAACGAATCTTGAACATGCAGCAGCATCTAAGCCTAGAGCGGAAGAAAAAAGTGGATACCTGGGGGAAAAAGGGGGGGGGGGGCTTTTAACCAAGCTGCGGGGGCGTTCAAATGAGGGTTGCGCTTGTTAGAGGCCTGGATGAAAAAAAGAACTGAATCAAGTTTACAGGAATTACAAGTATTAATAGCTGTTTGAGATTTGTATAAGAAAGACTTGGGTCTCTAGGATACTCTAGTTAATATAGGTCTTAGTTCATAAGAGGTGCTATCATCAGGGGCCTTACTAGCAAAAGGCCTTAACATCTATTACACGAGACCTCAAAGTACTTGCGCTAGTGAAATATGTGTAAAAATACTTGTTGCTGCATGTTTGCGTACGTACCTCCTACTCATCCCGCCTGCCACAGACAAGCCTTGGGCTGTGTGGTGGTGAATTGGCCGACAGGACTAGTGATTCAATCTATCCTCTCCTTTTCGACCACAGACACCTACAGGCAACTACCTACCTAGTTTCTTCATCGATGCTTCGACAGCCTCAAGAAGGGTCCTTCTTCGCTTCTTCTTTTCGGCGTTCAGTTGCCATTCCTTCTCAAGCCTCTCGTTGGATCTTTGTCTTTGCATTTGCAGAATTGTTTTGACTTCCTCTTGGCTCTGCAACGTTCTCTAAGTCATGTTCTGACCATGACATTGGAATAATTGCGATTCGCATCCGCACACGACCCTCCTCGCGCACACATCCCTTCAGACCGCCCGATAGTAATATCCTGTTTGTGAACATACCCATGGCTCATGTTGCCCGATCAGACTCAAGCAATCGATTGATGCAAAACTCGTATCCCGCCTTTGAGAATGTCGGGTACTCTAAGCAAGCGCCAACAGGCGCGCAACGAGAAGGCGCTTCAAGACCTTGTTCATAACGTTCCCGGAAACGACCAGTGCGCAGATTGCCATGCAAGAAATCCAGGTATGCCATAATTTCGGTAATTTTTTTTTTGACAAAAAAAAAAAACACCATTGAAACTTTCGCTAAACCTTTTCTTTTCGCAGCTTGGGCCTCATGGAGCGTATGATACCGAATACTCCTCCCCGTGCCGAGTCGAGTTTACATTATCGCTAACAATCTCCTAGCTGGGTGTGTTCTTGTGCATGCGATGCGCAGCCATCCATCGCAAATTGGGCACTCATATATCCAAGGTCAAGTCGCTCAGCATGGACAGTTGGTCGAATGAGCAGGTAGATGTGAGTTTTTGTCAAAGGGGACACCCACACGGACGCCATTGTTATTAAATATTGACACGGTACTAGAATATGAGGAAGGTCGGCAATACGGCTTCAAACCAAATATATAACCCTGGTGCTAAGAAACCTCCCGTACCGGTCGATGTTGACGAGGCTGACTCTGCCATGGAACGATTCATCAGGCAGAAATACATCCATAATGTAGCTACCGAATCTCGAAAGCCTCGCAGCCCTGGATCCGTAGAAGCGGCCCCTCCTCCCTTGCCTCCCAAGAACTCAACCAAGTTTGGATTCAGATCGGCATCGTCCATCTTCCCACTGTCATCTCGAGCAAGGAAGGAACAGCGCACGGCGAGCACGTCCAGTGCTAGGACGGTGGTATCTCCGACTTTTGCCAACAAGCCGTCGAAATTGCTTGGTTCGACAGTAGACTATGATGGTGGCGAAGATATGGACCAGAAGTTGGCTAGGCTTCGGGAAATGGGCTTTCAGGACAGTCAGCGCAATGCCATTGTGCTGAAGGGAGTAAATGGCCATTTCGACATGGCAATCGAGGCCTTGGTACGCTTGGGTGAAGGCCGAAGCCGATCTCCCGGCCCAGCTCCCCCTCCGCGAGAGCCTGTTCTTCGTTCTGTCAAGTCAATGACGCCGCTAAACTCATCATCAAGCTCGACGGGACTTGGATTTAGTCTCAATGTTCCACAAACACAAATGTACGACCGACCTACGACCTCGTCGACAACCTCGACCAATCCGTTTGACATACTGCCTGTGGCTCAACCTCAGACCGCCCAATCCACGGGTTCACTTCACCATAAGAATCCATATGGTGCCACGCATAATCCCTTCGGCCAACCAGCACAGCAGTTCGATCTTGTCAATCAAGCATTCCAAGGTCTGAACCTGTCCACATCTTCGCCTATCTTTCTCTCCTCAAGTCAAGCAGGGACAGCGCCGCCCACGCCATCTTCACCACTGCAGCAACCACAATTGACTCATCAATACATGTCTCCTTCAGCTCCAACCAGCCCTCAACATTATCAGCCATTACCGTTTCAAAGCACCACGACTCATACCCAGCCAGTGCCGCAAAAGCTGCAGCCAATGCAGACTGGCTATAATCCCTTCCTCTCTCAACCATCTAGCCCGACGTCCATGGCTCAGCATATGATGTTAAACTCATGTCAAGGAGGCTTCGCAAACAATCCTTATGCACGGTCGTCGGCCACCAGGATAGGATCCCCCTCCCTGGGGCAGATTCCGGAACAAGTGCCCTCGAACTTTACACAGCAATCATTTATGAGCGTATCTCCGCAGCCTCTGCCGACATCAGCCAATCCGTTCTTCAGCAGCATTCATCAACAGCAGGAACCGCAAACTCTGCCTCAGCAGATACAGTCCACGATGCCGCAAGTCGGTCAGCAGGCTTGCGTTACTCAGCAATTGTGGCACCAACAACCCCGTCATGACAAAGCTTCAATATTAGCACTGTATAACCAGCCGGGTTCTATTTTAGCTAAATCAGCAGCTACGGAGCCGAAGCTGGTCACAGAGAACCCGATCATCTCAGAGACGCAGACTGCATATGGACACTCTGCACACAAACTTTCTACGTCAATACGGCAACCACGAAGTGTCTCGCAGCCCGCACCTGGGAATACGAACCCATTCCTGAACCAGGCGAAGGGGGCACAGGTAGAGTCATATGTGCTTAACAGAAATACTAGCCGGGATAGTGTCAATTTAGGAATGGACATGGCGTGGAGCAATGGACGACACAGCCCAGACGCATTTGCCAGTCTGAGTGCTAGACATGTATAATGGAATAATAGTATAGAATTAGCTATGCATGGATAGAACGACCTGGATTGGTGTTGATGTAACGTTAGTGTGCAAATCAGTACTAGCATTTGCGTACTTTATTGCGTATGATAGTGTGGATAATTATGCTGTATAACGAATATGGTTTCAATCATGTGTGATATGCTTAATGAATGATGCGCCTCCCGCATGTACTGTGAACAATTGACAGAATTGGAAACAAACAACGCTGGACTTATGGGCCAATCTCACACAGGCTCAACCGCATATACATTCCTGAGCTTTGTTAATGTTATTGATGGATGGCGAATTATTTATGCAGGCGCAAGCCCTTACTCAAACTTATCGGCTTGCTTGCCAGCACGCCAAAGGAAGAGGCATATAGTGTCACAAAGGTGACTAAAGTTTCGAACTGTACGAGGCTTTCTTTTGCCTGGAGTGGCGTAATGGGGTTTGCTGCTTACACTCAATGCTTGCGCCACGTGACCTTGCGTGCAATCGAAACCTGTACGGAGTACTTGAGCCTGGTCCAGCTCCTTTGTCCAATCTTGTCCGGATGCTGGATAGGCTGGGACTTTAGTCTTCCCCACCTGGTGTTACGATAGCCGAGCTCGTATTATGTCTCAGCTGACTTTCAGCTGACCTTTGTCGCCGCTCGCTCCTCGCCAAACCTTTCCCTACGATCTCGTTTTCCTTTTCCTGTTCGCCACCCTTACGATCCTTCCTGCTTCACGAAGAGAACCAAACACCCGGGTTCAGGCATCACGAAAACGCTATCCGCTGCTTATCTCGCCGCCTCACGAACAAATTCACTCCGAAGAGACAAAAATATTTCAAGAAAACTCAAAAAATTCTGTGACTGTCCTACTGTTCCAATCGACAACTATTGTCTTCATTTGCATCAACCACTGCCATTTGTCCCGACGTACCGATCCACCAGAATAGCAACCGTGGAAACCCAACAATAACAATGGCGTGTTTAAGTAACCAAAATTTGAGTTGTAGTAGTAATTCTGGCGAGAACACCATCGCCCAGGTGAACGTCCTTGCCTCATGCTACATTGTCAACTCTGCTGCCCAGCTTAAGGGCATCCACTACTGCACTACGGGGGTTGCAGGTAGGTTCTCCCCCCCTTTCCCCCTCCCCCCCCCCCCCAAACAAAGCTCGGGGGACCCAAGAGACGAGTCATTACCCAAAGACACAACGCCTCAGCGATAACCCTCCCATGACTCACTGTTTTCCCGATACTAATCTTAGAGTGTAATCTAGGGGCGGAGTGGTATTCCTGAGGTCCCTACCTCAGGTGTCCCTTCTCCTCCAACAAGTCCCCCCCTCGCCGCATTGAACTCGTCCAACGAACTCGCTCTTCTTCCTAAGAACAAGAAGCGCGACAACCTGGGCCGCCGTCGCCCGGAGCGACGAGGGGGGGCAGCACTCATGATCAGGGAAGAATGTGAGAGATTCTTCTGTGAGTCCATGAAGACAGTATTCCGTGGTGAGAGGAACCTGTCGATGAATGGCTCCTGCCTGTCAGGTGCTTATTTACAAACGCCACCGCCAGAGGATCGTATGTCTGATGCTTTCCCACATCACTCCCAGCTTGAGGCCCGTGGATATGAAGTTGATGCATGGATGGAAGTCTGGGACTATGCCGGTGGTGCGAGCTTCCGTGCTTTCGTGGCAAACAATGCACAAGAAAAATCACTCTTTGTGTTCTTCGACATTGAAGGCGCGTTGGGAAGAGATTTGAAGAAAGCGTAAGTTTCGATGACCTTCTATTTGTTCAACAATCGGACTACTTCAAAGGTTGTACTGACTCTCATTACTAGTCTCATGGCTCTAATTGAGCTAGCCGACGGTCCTTTGGACTGTTCTCATATTGTGATATGTGTTGACCGACGCATGCCACTTGACGAGGTTCTGGAGTTGACTAAGAGTCTGCAATGGGTGGGTTTTGAAATGACAACTCTAGATCATTGGGCACATGATCTTGATGTAACCAGCACCAGGTGGGTGTTGATGGGCATGGAAATCTAGTCTCGAATGCATGATACCTTGTCTTCGACAAGTCCTGCTGTTGTCAAGTCGTGGAATTGGAGGACGACCATGTCTAATAACCTAGTGATTTTCTACTTGGAGAAGTTAGATCACGAGACAGCTTTCCTTTTCGCTATTTCTCTATTTCTCTATGCCTCTTTTTCTTTTTTTTGCCTGAACAATTCCTTCATTCGTCCATGTTTGGCCTGCAACGCTTCCCATACTGGCGGTTATGGTGTGTATAAAAACACAATACTTGATCACTTCCAAGTCGTCAGAGAAACAGATCGCGGTAGCGTGGACGCACTAGTATACGTAATGCATTGCATTGCTATTTAACTTCTAGATTGCAGCGTGTCTGGACTAGTGCAGTTTTGAGATTAAATACATGTTGTTTATTTTGAGAGTGATTATATATTCCTGGATATACATTTCTCTTCCTTTTCCGTCAAATTCCACGACATGTTTTCATAATAATCCACCTTCAACCTGTCTGACTGGCAGTCCATTCTCTTTCAGATAGTCTTTAACCTGCTTGACGGTGTAGTCTCGTCGGTGAAACATGCCCGCACCAAGAGCAGCATCGGCAGTCGTCTTGTCAAATACCTCTTGGAAATGACCAGGGTTACCCGCGCCACTGGATGCAATAACTGGCAACTTGACAGCATTCTTGACCTGGGTGATCAGTTCCAGGTCGAAACCGCTGTTCGATCCATCTCTGTCAATGCAATTGAGGAGCAATTCCCCTGCACCCATCGCCTCGACGGCCTGCGCCAACTCAATCACGTCCATATCCCTGGTCTCGCGACCACCCTTGATCGTACAGGCATACCAACAATATGGCTCCCCCCTCGGACCGGGAAATCTGGTTTGAATCAAGTTGTGTCGTGTGGCATCTACTTTCGGGACGTAGACGCGTTTGGGGTCCACACTCACGACGACGGCTTGGTTTCCGTACGCACGGGAGATTTGCTCGATTGCGGTGTTGCCAAAGAGTTTTCGTCCCAGGGAGTAGTACTCTTCTGCGGCAATAACAGCATCGCTTCCGATGGAGACCTTGTCGGCGCCAGACTTGAAGTACATGGTTGCGATCTCGAGCGCAGACACTTTGGTGCCGTCTGTGTCAACAGTGTCGCGGATGCCGCCTCCTATCGTCAGGGGTACGAAAACGGTTCGTGAGGTTTGTCTGAGCACTTCGAGCATGGGGAGGTCGGCGATGGGACAGTCCCGGAAGGAAGTAATGTTCAAAAAGGTGACTTCGTCGGCGCCATCCTCGTAGTACCTTTTCGCCATCTCCACCGGTTTGCCGAGGTTTCGGACGTTTCGAGAGTCGTCCTTCTCGCGGACATCGTATTGGTCGCCCTTTGTGACGACGAGATCGCCTTCGTCATTGGTGCGAACGTCAAGACAAGCTATGATACGCCGTGTGAGGCCGTCGCGATGATGCGAAGAACAGGTCAAGTCGATGGATTCCGTGGTGGCGCCGAGGGCGGCGGCACCTTCTCCGGTCAAGAAGGCGCGTATGGTTCGCAGTCCTGCCCCACCGGACTTTTCGGGGTGGAACTGAGTTGCATATATTTTGCCTTTAGCAATTGCTCCGACAAAAGTCTCTGTGCCGTAGGTGCCGGTGGCGACGGCCCATCCTTGCGACTCGAGTTCGCCTTTGATGTATGACATTCGGTAGGTATGGACGTAGTAGTACTTGGAATCGAGGTGGAGATCGTACATGGCCCGATTGCCCGTGTTGGCGCTATTCCAGCCAATATGGGGAACGGATTTGGTAGAATCGTCAAATCTGCCCAGACATCCCTTGATCACACCGAGTCCCGGCACATCTGCGTCTTCAGCTGATCCTTCGAAAAGAGCCTGGAGCCCAACGCAGACACCCATAAAGGGCTTACCATCATCAATGTGTTTTTGGATGACAGGAAGATAGCCGGCTTGGGACAGTTGGGACAAGCAATGGCCAAAGTGGCCAACACCGGGCAGAATCAGTTTCTAAATTGGTGAGCATTGATTAGGGCAACGATTTCAGCATTCTATTTGTAGATGCGAACTCTCACCTCTGCCCTAGGGACATCCTCCGGCGAACGAATCCAATCAACCTCGTAGCCGAGCGTCTCAATCGCATTCACCAGGCTACAAATGTTGCCGGCTACATAGTCCAGCAGGTGAACTTTGGGCATTCTTGCGCCCCTTTGGGGTTGGAACTCGCGGATATGGAAAAGAAGCTGCGCGGAAGCAAAGTGATATTGGATGTCGCATGCGCAGGCAGGGCTTTGGAGAGTAAGGAATGACTTTAAAAAAAGATGTTGGAGAAGTATTTTAGTATTGATGGCACTGTTGGGATAGGCTAAGGCATGTCCGAAACTGATTGGGCCACAAAAAGAGAATGTGGAAAGTGACTGTCAACAGGACGATAGGTTGCAACAACTGACGATTCGGAGCGAAATTCGGATGCGATGCGATGGCGGGGCATTTCCCAGCCAGTCCCAGTCCCAGTCCCACCTTTGAATCTTGAATCTTGAATCTTGAATGGTCAGTCTCCGACGGTGCTTTCTGGTTTCCACACGACTGACGTGTTCAAAGTACATCAATAGGCCGAGTTGATCCTGACCCCAGACTATCTATTCTGGCGCATGTCGTGATTTGGCAGAGCGCAGCTATGTAAACACTGGCCATTCCACAAGAGGTTCGTTCATAGTTAATCTGGAGAAGAATGGACAGCCAGCGGGAGACGGTCCCGCCCAACGAGCCAAGCGCCTTGCCACTCAACCAAATCCTAGATCAGATATCAGAGGATGATCAAGAACAATGGGAGTACGAGTACTCCGCCACCGAAACAGAGGTTATATATAACGCACTATCCCGACTCAAGTCTGGACCTGCACCTGTCACTCGTGCTCGTGACTAACATAGCAGCACAGACATTTTATCTGACGCTGGAGCTTTCCTATCCTGAACTCAAGGGGCAGCCCGTGAAGGCATATCACCATAGTCGCGGCGGATACTACAAGAATAGGCAAGACAATAATTCTCCACAGGCATCACAAGACCAAGCGCAAATCTTGAAGCATGCAGGTGGCCGCGCAAAAGCTGACCATGACACTGGCGGTGGCGACGGCATCAATTCAGCTGACAACGAAGACGAAGGCGATGGCACGCAGCTTGATCCCGTTCTACTAGCAATCGACAAGGGGAAAGAGCCAGAGCCAGAGCCAGAGCCAGAGCCAGAGCCAGAGCCAGAGCCAGAGCCAGCGATCGACAACGCCAATCCGGAAACAGCGCGACAAGGCAAAAGTAAGGATCCTGAACAACACATCAATGACAATGACAACTTAGAAGGCGATCAAGGTCAGATCCCAGAGACAGAAGATATTCAAATTCTCGACCTTCACTCGCGCAGCCCTGTGATATCCTACAGAGGACGGCTATATGAAGGCAAGTGGGCAGAAGTCATTGGCACAGAAGCTATCCTGGCACTACGGAATCCGTCAGATTCGCTCCCAGCTCTTCGTCACCTTGCAGGAGACATCGATCTCCTAGCGGCGTCGTCATCAAGGATCCTCACCTCGGAAAAGATACCCAAGCTCAGTTTTCCCGAGCAGGATACTCTGACGCCAATCAAACAGGAGTGGAACATACGCATTCCACCGGGGAAGGACAGGACCGGTGAGCGGGCCGAACAGACGAGCTTTCTTGAGAACCTCATTGCCTTGAAGATAAAGAGGGGTGACAAAGACCAGGTTACAGTGTATGCCACAGACGGCGCGGGCAAGGACTGGGATGATCGCAAAGGCCCCAATTTCAAACCGAGGAGAAAGAAGACTACTGCCATGGCTGCACGGGACATAAAATGACTGGGAGATCGCAATCAGCGTAGACGCATGTATACTATCATGGACTATTGTGGAAATCAAATGTACAATGCTTTATACCTAGCAATCTCTAAGCAAACCAACGTCATGACTTACCGGGCTCCAGGGCAGTCTTTCGCACAGCTATACCCTGTGATGTGATTTTTGGCTTGGCTTCTGCCGGAGAGCCTAGCGCCGTCTTGATGTTACCAGAAGAGACACCGACATTTGGTCCGAGAACCTGAGCATTACAAGTCCTAGTACGTGCCTCCAGGAAAGACAAAAAAAAAACTTTCGGCCGCGCTTCCTCTAACAGTTGTGTATGTATCAAGCAAGCCACATCACCATACGCACAAATTGGCGAGCACAAACTCGTTCTAATATATTAATTAGTAATAATGATGAAGGATATAAACCACATAGGAAAGCAAATCTAGGTTGTCAGGTTCATGACATCATTTCTCGTGCCACCTTGTGCGAGACATATGGCCAGCATTCTATTCATGCAACTGCGTCCCAGATCTAGCGTCGTTCACGTCGATCCTTACTGCCATCGCTCGTCCCATCAGGAGTTCGACTCAGTGCACAATCCCGCCTTTTCCGCCCATCTGGTTTTGTGGCAACTCTTTGCGTATCGCCATGCTCCATGTCTTTCATTTCGATGGGCTCATCACGTGTACTGGTATTGCCAGTGCTACGTATGCCCCGGCCACTCCGCTTCTTGCCGTGGAAGAATAGATGAGCGTCGTGTCGGAAGTCGCTCAGATGATCGTCTAGAGCGCCTAATCCCTGGTCCCATGCCTCACGATTGAGGTGTGCTCCAGCGTCAATTAGTTTATTCTTTCTCCGGATCTCTTGCCATCGTGTCATGCCTCCAAGCTCGAATATGTTCATGCGACGCTTTCTGCTTGTCGGGTTCCCAATCATAGCTGGCCGCCATGCCTTCTCTTCTTCAATCACTGCTTGAGGATCGTGCGGCATGGAAACTCGTCTAATCGTGGAACGTCGACGGGCGTCGACCAATCTATCCATTTCCTGTGATTTGGATTTTGGCACAATTTGAACTTCGGTGAATCGAATCAAAACGAGCAGGAGGAGAAACGTCAAGACAAGTAGTATACCTGCCACAACACCTGTGGAGACCTGCTGTCCTAGTGTTCGGGTGACATGTCCACCAAGTGCAGTGGCGCCGGCCGCCAATACGAAAGCAAAAGAATGAATAGAAGCAAATCCTGCCGTAACTCTGGGGAAAGAGGAGTAGTTGGTTCGCTTGTGTACACCCCCTGAACCATCCTTCTGTCGGCCGGTCATTGCAGGTGTCAAGTCTGAGCAGTCAAACGCCTCCATCACCAGCCCATTGCATTCGGAAATTGCGAGGCATGATAAGAAGCCGACCAAACCGGAGAATATGGTTGGTACGCTGACGTGAATTGGTGGTCCAGATGATACAACAGCATAACATATCCCGGCCAGCGGCAGAAGCAGAGTGAACGCTGTACGCCGCACGAAATGAGATGACCATGCAATTTTTTTGTCAAGTGTTGCTAGGCTGCTGTTCAACTGAGCCTGGCGGGATCGAGAAAACAGGTTGGCCTTTTGGAACGGAATTGCCAGAAAGGCGCATAATGCCATGACGCCCGCTAATAAGCCAACCGCGGTAGACCTCAAGTGATAGAAACGCGAGACTAATGAACCGAGCAATATGATGATCAGAACAACTTGTGCGTATATCCAGGCCGAGTAAATAGCCAGGACTGAAAAACCTGGTTGCCGGAGCATCTCCAAGTTTAGGGCAATTCCATGATATACTTCTTGACCCCACCACTTTGGACCGGTCTTGACCCGATGCATCATCACTTCTCCTCGTGCGATGCGTCTCGAAATGTCCTCGCCCGTTCTTACTTCAGCTACAGATCGGCGATATGCCGAGCGACGAACCTCAGGACAAACAACGTTGAGAATGAGTACGACCGCGATGACGATGATGCTGACGTAGAAGCCCATGGCGGGATGGAAATTGTCGATGATGCACGCGCCTACCAGGAACCCGATTCCGATGGAACCAATCCAGCACCAAGTCCAAATTCCAAGCCAAACGCCCATGCCGCCACCATGACGTCGAGCATCAAATTGATCTACAACTTCCTGGTGGGGATTACAGCTCATGAGAGAAGCTCCGAAAAGGTCTGTTAGAATCGTGTGAAAATTCATACTTGCAAAGCCTAGGGATGCTCCCATGAGCGCCCTGGCAGCCAGCAAGATGCATCTCCACGGCACGGCATTGGTAAGTCTCTGTGAATTAACCGCCAAAGCCTGGGGAAACAGAAGAGGCATCGCAATTACCAGGCTCGACAAAATATAGGGTTTCCTTCCGTGTAGCAAAGGTAATGGCCAAAGAAAAAAAGTAGGAATAGCCAAGCCAAGAAAACAAGCGGTGTTTCCATGCACTATGATGTGGGACTCATCGATGACATAGTATTGAATGGAGGGAACAAGACCAGAATAGATGCCAAGTATTGTCCCGATGAGCGCGGTGCTGATACAAGCAACCGAGGCCACGAACCTTTTGCGTGAATGTGACCAGTCCCGAGCAACGGGTTGTCGTTTGTGGGATCTGGCCAAGCTGAAACCTTGAGCACCTCTCAAGCTAACATGCGATCGCCGGCGAAGACTGATTGCATGGTCCGTATGAAGAGGACGTCCGGCAATATCGCGGTCCGGGAGCTGAGGTTCATCTGCCACTCCTGATTGATTGCCTGCGTAGTATGAAAGAGGACGCATTCGCCCAGTGCGTCTCAAGCCCCGATTTCTAACAGTATGTGGTTGGGCAAAGTTTGACTCGGGTGATCTAACCAGACCAGACGGATTTTGATTAACGACGTGGATTTGAGCATCCAAATTGGAGTTATCGTCAAGGGAACTCTTTCTTAGCTTCTTGCTTGATTTTCTTCGGGGTATTTTCAAGTCGTTACCCACGACTTCGAGGCCCTGACTGCTCTCACCGGACTCAACGGTTTTGTTGGGTCCAGCCTGCATGGGTTCGCTGGGCTCTGGATTTTTGGTGACGCCATCAGGCTTAATGGATGATGAGTCGTCAACTCTGTGTAGATTTGAGTCGATCATGATGCTGCAAGCCTCTAAGTCACCGCCGCTGCCATCAGCGCTGGGTATGAAGAGTCGTGATCGTGAGTCATGCGCTGCCAGAGTCTGATTTTGTAAAACACGACAGTGAGAATGTGCACTGATAGAAGGTTGCTTATACAGTTCCCTCGTATGAGTAGAAGCTGGTTGGTCAACAACTTGTGTAGCAATCGCAAGTGCCTCATTCAGCAACCTCTCCAGATCACTGACGGCCTGTTTGAAACCAATGCGGTCGAACCTCGAAGATGCCTTTTCTGAGAACACTGATGACTCTCCATTGAATCTAGAGTGGAAGAGACGAGACAAGACTGACTCCGAATATCTGTCTTGCTCGGGCGATGTACAGCAAAGTCGATCAACATTGCCCGGGCGCTTGGTGTACTTGGGAGTATACGTCTGTGGATACCTCAAGACATCTCTTAGCCACTGCGTTGTGCGGTTTTGATTAAATATGGAGGATTGCTTGTTTTTGGACGAGGATGAAGGAGAAGTTCTTGAAAACTGCTTCATCTGATTGACTGGCCTTGGTTCATCATTGTTAGCCAAGTATAGCAACTCATACAAAGATCTCCGACTTTGCTCAGATGCTGGCCGAGCTTGAGAAACGCCATATCCATGCTCATGTCTCGTGTCATGATTTTCACCAGAGGACGGCTGAGGGTTGAAATACGGCTGAACCTTCGAAATCGGGACTGGGGCATGCACAAATCCTGGTTCCGATGCCACATGTACAGGATCTTCAATTCCTCGCTCCAGCCGCATGCTCTGATGCTCATAGAGAGTCAGATAAGCTGTCTCTGTTGGAGACAAGGCGAGCTCATTCTTGGAAGTATCTGCTGCAATTTTATCATGGATGGACTTTGTTGAGCTGTCAGCAGTATCTGCGGAAGGATCAGCTTGTTCCACTAGCGAGATGTCCACCTCATCAGTATCTGCCTGGTGGACAATTGCATTAATGTCCTGTTTTTCATCTCCTTGAAAATTTCTCGCAATTGGACAATGCTCTATCGAGTGGTCAATCTTCCCAACTTTCTGGGGCCCTGACAGTGAACCTGATTGAATGGGGTTTTGATGGGCGTGCAATGTGTCGGAAGAATTGTCTCGACTTGGCACTGGGGCGAGAAAAGAAGTCGCAATAGGCTCCGTGCAAGAAAAACCTAGGGAGCTATCCGGATAAATATATCCGGCCTTCGGGTATCTGCCAGGAGTTTGGATGTCTACAGACGGCTGAACTTTGGGGCCGAATATTGGTTGGACTGATGGGTGGCTATTCAAAGTTGCATCTGAGTGATAAGGCCGTACTTTCGAGACAGGAACAGGAACATAATCTCGACATGAAGAAGATTTTTCATGTGGCATTTCGAGGGATTGCTCGGTCTCTTTAGTATCGAACGTCGCTAACGTCGTCGTAGTTTCTTGGTCCCCAGCCGGACGAAGACAAGCATTGGGTTTGATATCAACCACATCAGTTAGATCTAGACGAGTCGAAACGGCAGAGGCGTTATCCTGATTCACCACAGTTGACGATGGAGACAATAGCAAGTCGCTTAATGGCTCCGAAAGATTGACTTTCTCATTTGTCGTATCAAAGGGAGCCACTTTGTTCAGCGGCTGTCGCCCGCATAGTTCCTAACTAGCTCCATTGTCCAAGACATTTTGGGATAGCAATTGCTCCTCAACTGGTTGAACTTTGGATACTTTCAGTTTATGAGCATCGAATAAGTATGCTTTGTCCGATGCTGTGTCATCACGGACGTGCTGGAGCGAGACGGTGTTGCCATCCATCTTGGTGCCCAAACCTGCTGGTTTTCGCTGGGAGAGAGATGCTATCTGACATCGACAATTAAAGGCTGCAGGTCGATGGAAATTTGCGGAAAGGTATCTATAACCAAATTCAGATAGTAAAGTCACCCGAATGTTAGCTTCGCTCAACAAACAGCTTCTGCCAACAGCAAGTGATGGCCAAATAGGACAAGTCGACGGTCGCTACTTCTTTCTTCTTAAAATGACGAGCCGAGCTGAGAAGAAGCACTGTACGACTCGAGCCCCTTGACACTGAGGACTTGAAGAGTTTCAATTAGACCGTCAGGAAGGTAGTAACGATCAAGACGGTAATAGAGCCGAAGACCTGGCCGCTCAGATGTCAAGCAGCCAGCTTCATGTCCCAACACACCTCTTGATAGCCACGAGCAACTAGTTTGAGGAAACCGAGAGTGCCGCTACCACACTGTCCTGAAATGAGGTATGGTCAATATCACTGCTAGCCACAATTTCAAACTCGGTCTCTTGGCAGCGACGTGATCAAAGTCGCCTATGTCCATACGTGTCCTGGTCGAGCTGCTAGGCTTGGCTACGGCTGAGAAGCGCAGAGACCATCCCGAGGCAGTTCACTGCATGTATTGCTGAACGAAAAGATGTCTGATGCGGCAGGTCAGAGCGGTTTCGAGGCGATTCTCAGGAATAAAACGAGGTCCTAAGGATTGAAGAAAGAAACGCTTCTGCGTAAAGGAGTGATGAGGGAAGCCAAGAACACCCGACTTTTCTCAGTCGGGAGTACGCACAAGGAGAGACAAACGAGTTACAGAGTAGAAATAGGTCTTGATAATAAGAAGGGCTGATATGAATGCTGGTGGAGAAGTCGAAGCAATGAAGGATCGTGAGGGGCGTCGACAAAATGAGGCGGTGTAGTGGGGTGGCGACGAAGAATGAAGGAAAGGTTATTGATACTTTTGTCGCTGGGACACTGGAAGGCCAGCAACGTCCATGCCATCAACGAAGAAGTATCAATCGTTTCTTTTTCTTTGGGGGGGACGGAGGAAGTCGGGAAAGAAAGGCACACATCGTGCCTGCACGTCAAAGAAGCCTTGTTGGCCCTCGTCTCGAGTCCCCGGTTTCGCAGATCTCGAGGTCCGGTACTATCAAATGAAGTTGTGGCAACAGCTGCAGAGGAGGAAGGTGCCACCAGGCCATCAGCGTCGTTGGCAGAAAGAACCACATGCAGACACTTGCACTCAACTGCACTCAAACTGCATCTCCCTTATGATGGGCGCTCCGCGCAAACTGACCCCAGACCAGATGCAGACTTCTTCAGCCGTGGCACGGAGCACATGAGAGCCTGGTTCTATTCTTTGCTCCAGCCTCCAGCCTTGTTTGCCTTGTTTCTCTATCGGTCAATTCATTAGTCTACGCGGCACGCACCTCACCTCCACTAGCTCATCTGATCCCTTACATCATGCTGATTCATGCATGAAGCCCTCCTACCAGGTTACCTTCCCAAGGCTAGGAGGTATGTACCTAAGGTACCTATGTAGCACCCAGCAAGGTTGGTCGGTACCTACCTAGGTACATACCTACCTTAAAGCACTTACCAATGCATGGCCCAGCCCGCCACACACACCACCCCTATCCCGATCGTCTGGTCGCACCATGTTGGCGTACACTGGTACGTACTCCGTAGTGTAGCCCCCAATAAATTCGCAGATAACATGACATGCCTGCCAGATGCCAGATGCACAGCTCTCTGCATGTAACCCCCGCTCAGCCTCAGGTCGGCTGCCACCCACCCAAGCTGGGCGGAGGGCGTCAAGCGGCTAGGGGATCCGCGCCGGAAGAGGCTGCAAGGCGACAATGATAGACCAAGGGTCATGACTGCATGTGTGTTCTCCTGGTGCTCTCCCGGTGCTCTCCTAGTGCTTCGACGCCTACCGGGTGGCAATGCTCGGGAAAAGAGTGTCCACACGTGGACGGAGACGATACAGCAATTTGCCCATCACCGGCATTTCTCCAATCCTGGCAAAGCCTGATGTCAATCCCTATTGTCCTATTAGGCAACCAATATTCTTTCTTTCGGCATAAGGCGCGTGACATATCTTTTGGCAAGAGTTACAGCTCAAACACCTTCCACATGATTCATTCCTTTAAGCGCCATCAGAATGAGATAGCAGCTGCTTAGGTCACGACCTCCACTTAAGGCTGTACAAGCAGATGTGAATAGCAGGATTGAACCAGTGGATCTTAAGGTAGTCTTGCTCTTATCTACGACTATCATCATTCGGAACTGGCTGTCTCATGGCAAACAAGGGAATGAAAACTTGAAATGCGTCCAGAGGATTCAGAATGTACAGAGCCCTTTTTACACATGGATCTGTGATATTCTCTCGATTACAAACATGTGCTTGCAATGCTCTCTACAACGTTCACGACCAAAGACATTCACAGTCGGGAAGAAAAATTTGACTAGAGAGACGTCAAAGCTTCTGATTTAACAGCTCCTGTGACTGCCAGTGCCACAAGTCAAGCTTCTACAGCATGTGTGTGTATGTGATGGTTCCGTACCGCTGCACGAAATCTCTGCGACCCGCACAGATAATATGACGTGGCTGTTCACGCCATGCTAGCTTTCGTCGCTGGGAGTAGACCGAGAGGGAAACTGGCCAAAATGCAAAAGAAAAAACGAATGAAAGGGTGAAGATGAAGACTCTTTGTCGCAATACCCATAAAAAGCAGAGAGAAATCAATAACAAAGAAAGAAAATCCAAGACCCAAGTCATAGGCCGTAGAAATTTGTTGCAATCCATCAACAAGCCCAATTTTGCCAGCATGAGGGCGGCCAAGGCATAATATCCAACTCTTCTTCATATCTAGATCCCAAGGAAAAAAACATAATCATGTGTTATGAGTTCCCAAACGCCCCTGTATAAAGTCTCCATCTTTCGTTTCGTGTACATGAGGCCGTGAGACCATCCGCCATGACTGCTGATCGAGTCTAAAACCCAAGTCGCGCTCCTGTGCCTGTTGTATTTTTTTGTTTTGGAAAGCAACTGATCACGCGGGAGGCTGCCGTGAAGGTTGCGTCCCGCGAGTCAGTTGTAGCTCAATTGGAAGCATCAAGTACAAATAAGACGAACGAAGAGAAGAGAATATCTCGCGAAAGAGAAGGAAAAGAACCATAAAGAGGCAGAAAAGAAAAAAAAAAGGAAGAAGAAGGAAGCAAAAAAGGGAAAACATGAAGCAATGGTCGGTCAGAGGAGCGCAACCTAAGCATCGGAAAGCCTTGAATAACACAGACACAAAGTAGTGCATGTGAGCACAACCAGAATAGCATACTAATACATCAATCCGGTCTCGATGTGCGAGACATAGAGTGGCGTGATTCATACTTCGTAGTCTCATACTTGTCGTCCTCAGGAGGGCTACCATCCGCTCATAGCTTCGTCAAAAAAGTCGCAAAACTGGGTCGAGAAGTCCCAATTAGATCGCATATGACGGTCAAATATCCACGATGCCTCAGAGCTCGCAAATGAAGACACCTGTCGGCGACGGCTGGCCACTAGAGATGTGAGGCTTGACGGATGGACGGCGTAAAAGGTAGGACACCCAATCTGGGAAATGAAATAGCTCAAGTCTCGTGAAACGCCAGGAATGGCAGCCCAGTGCTGAGGACAATACACTTCACCGATAATTCTTGCATTCTAAGGGCGAGCTGGAATATTCCGAATCAGGATAGGCCTGTGGCGAAGCATGCTGGGGGTTATTCGCCGAATGTGCATTGCATGCATATCCCACGTAGATTATCCGTTGCTGTACACTGTGGCCAGGTCTGCCGTAGGCTGCACATCCATCAACCGCATGTTGGTAGTAGAGACAGCGGCAGACCGAGTAAACCTCGACTAGCTGAAAACACATTGTGTCTATTGCTGTATGTAGCAACGATCTATATGAGATAGTTGTAGTTCAGGCCTATGCGGGTGGTAGGCAAGGCCGCGCTGATGATAAGCAATCTTTGTGGTGAGAGGCCTGAATATCGGGTCGACAGCAACAATGATGTAGCTGAAAGCTTTGCGTCCAGGGCAAAGTGTTGTTGCAGCCGTGACTCTAGATTTACTGTGACTGGCGTGAAGAGAGGTGAGATGAAGGCTGTTTGTAATCGTGATATAGGGCGATGGATGGCGAAAATTGGACTTGGCGAGAAAGACGGTGAATCGGGTGTTGAACTGACAACGAGAGTAGAACAGAAAACGAACAGAATCAGAGAGTGCTGTATGCTATGACGAACATAGGCAAAGATCATGATCGAGGCAGAAAGGACGAGGCATCGTGGCCTTATAGGACCAGGACTGGCAGCCTAGAGCTAGGCTAGAACTCGTGGAAAGAGAAGGGAAAGAGAGGAAGTAAGCCCGCGAGGCGTCAATCCGTGTCTTGCGCAAGGGCGACTTGTCGACACGCCCGCCAGGACAGCCGAGCCAGGGGAATCGAAATGGAGAAGGCAGAGAGGAAAGCCATTGCCGGCCTCACGCCTCTCACACTTCTCCGGCCATTTCGCACACCTCTCGGACGCCATGAGCGAGAGGCGAGAGGCGGGAGGCGAGAGGCGGCGGGGAGCAGGTTAACTAACCTCGCAGGTGACCTACGAAGCGGTAAGGGTCCCATGGCATGGTCTGATGCGGCAGCCGCGCTGTACAGAGCCGGAGCAGGACAAGCCCGGGCTGAAGAATAGATCCAGACGGGAGCCTCTTGCCGCGACGCGCTATACGCAGTCGCTCAAACGAAGTCGAGCATCGACTTGGACGACAACCATTATACAACCATTATAACTCTGGCTCGGCGGAGGAGTGATGATGCAAGCCTGGGACAGGGGTCAACGGCGACGCTGGAGACTGGAGAAGGAGGGGGTGCGATGGCAGGGGGCCTTGGGATGAGGAGGAGGGTGTTGACCGTTTCGAGACCTCGACTTTATCGTGGCTCGGCTGAAGAGAGTACCGGGCCCCGATCTATATGTACGTACATACAGTGGGTGAGTTGACGGACCGGACTCTGTCGGCGGGCTTTCCATTAGATGGGCGTTGTTCACTTGCATTTGATTGAAATGAGGGTGCACGGGAGTGTCTGTCGTATGTCGTTGCTTCTGTTTGTCCCGGTCAAAGGTTTCAGGTAGAGGGAGAGAAACAAAAAGAAGACAAAAGGAGCGAGCCATAGCAGCCAGCCATAGGAGCCATATGAGCAATAAATAGAAGGGGGTTCCAGAGGCACGGACATTAGTGATGGAACATGGTAAAAAAAAAAACAGATCCGACGCCGACCGGATTCGAACCGGTGCCCCCGAAGGGAAAAGATAACCACGTGGATTCGAGTCTTTCGCGTTAGACCACTCCGCCACAGCGCCGTAGATTTTGGGCCAGAAACTAAGCCATATACAGCATGCTCATTCGTTTGCTGGCTGACATTTGCTAATCCGCTGCTTTGTGTTTCTTCGAAGCCAAAAACTTCAAACCCAAAAGAGATCCATTGCCAGGTGATGTCAAATCCACGAAACATGTAAGACACGGCGATGTTGACCACAGACCTAGGACCTGTTGATGTTGATTGAGAATGAAAAGGGTGTGTACGGAGTAGCGAGCAGCATCTCTCCCCAAGGCTAATGACTATCATGTATGTACGACGCGTACACCACGTAAAGGTACGTATAATATCACGCCTCCGAGGAAATGCAAATAAGAGGACGAATATGAATCAAGAGTCTGTCACCAACCATCTGCGCATGCCCGTATGCCCGTATGCCCGTATATACACATTCCACTTCTGCCTCTCGCCATGTCTCGCATATCTCTCCGGCCTAGCCCGTCCACGAAAATGGCCGAACACGCCGGGCGGACGCTAAGTCTTGGAGGCTGAGGGGCTGCCGTGCACCTTTGCCTAATCCCGGAGCCGTTGACTTCATGACTGTTGCCATGAAGCTGATGGCCGCTTACGAGCATAGTCTCACATCCGTATAGATTAAACAATCATATCAGAAGCAGAAAAACTTGGATAGTTTTCAATTGGAAAACTGGTCCTGATGTTGTGCCCTGTGCCTAGTATGTAGTGACGACATGGATAGCCCGATTGAAACATCCGTGGAAGGTGCGGCTCACATCTTGTCGGAGACGTGGTAGACATTACTTGCCGTTGTTTGGAGATTGATCAACGTTGGCATCTTGCTCAAATTCCATTCAAATTCCATTCAAATTTTCTCTTCAAAAATTCCCATCCTCTATGGGAAAGGATATTCTGGGCGTCGTCAATCCGGCTTAGCAAATTCCAGCTGCATATAGAGCCCATCATCAGGTTGTATCGCCTTCTGTTTTATTCTCACGCGAGGGATGTCGTTGCACGTTGACAGGTACCAATTCCAATTCAACCATCATCTGCATTCACCATGCTCGCCTGGAATCACCGTGTTTTTGTGACTTACATGCACCTCGCAAGCGACATGTTCCAGGCACTCTGGCCACCATGCCATGTCATGCAGCCTTGCGACCTGCCTTGCCTTATGCAGGTGAGGTTCGGTGGGGTGCACGTATCCAGCCCCACAATCCGGAATCTCGGTGCCTTTCAGTTTGGATCTGGTATTAGCCCAAGTCTCTCGTCGTCGCTCACCGACAATGGGTGGACAAATGGGTGGACAAGAAGCGCAAAGTCGCGGTCAGCTATAATTGCAACGTCAGAATAACTTGCAAGATTCAAAATGTGGGGTTCCGAAAAATCCGGGCGGTTTTCGTCAGTCGTCAGTCGTCAGTCGTCATTCGTCAGGCGAAAACCTAGAATCTGTCATCAGCAAGCAAACCTTGGCTGACAATTCCCACGACTGCCGGTGAGTGAGAAATCGCGACCAGGGTTACACGTTGGATTATCCTGGTCATCCACGTTGTCTTTAACCTGTCGAGATCGAAGTTTATCTCTTCAGAATGTCCGTCTAGCGAAGGCGCACTCATTGACGTTGGCGTTTCCGATTGACGAAGAACACATGTCTGCACTTTAGCAAGAACCTTGAGAGTATCCGGTAGTTGACGGTAGCCCCCGTCGGCCAGTCGGCCAGTCGGCCAGTCGACATCCTTTCTGCTCTGTTCCATGTCTCTGAACGGCACGCACCGGCACGCACCGACACGCATGTCCTAGACTTGCAGCTTGCGTGTCTTTATTGGATTGAACCATCATGGTAGGTGAGTTGAGCCACCAGAAGATGAGGCTTCCGAGATGGTGGTAGCCAGCATGGCGCCCACCCCGTCTGTAAACCAGGCACCCAGGTTGGGATCCGGGTTATAACCCAGGTTGGTACCCTACCTACTTACACGGAGTACGGAGTACGGGGTACGGAGCATGTAGGTGCGTCCTGAAGAAACTCCACACTGACGTTTGTGCAATGGGGTAAGCCCCTGCGCGCCAAGCGAGCCAAGCAACCACATGCCAGGGCCTTTATAATTGAACGTCACTTTGAATCCGACGGAACCCACCTTGGTTGAAAGCAACGTGACGATCCATTCAGGCATGGCCAAAAATGGGTCAAGGGAGCCTGCAGCGTGTTGACTTAATGAGACAAGTATCATGTCATGGTTGGTATCACACGCAGTGAGTCAAATGTGACTGACAGAACAGAACCATTGAACCTACCAACTGATCCGTTCCGCCAGCCTGGGGGCTAAAACAAGGCTTCAGTGATAACGGTCGGCATTGCGAGTCACAATAACCCACATGCGGATGATCAGTCATCATCGCTGCCGCCCGTATAGTACACCCTTGAGAAGCAGTCTCCGTGAAACACGCTTAAGCAAGAAATTCGCCTTTCATTTGCTAAGTAAGTCGCCCAATTGTTAAGGCTGCGTCGGTACTCACTCAATGGACTAGTTTGACGGCATAGTCGGCCTGCGGGCCTCAGCTACCACTTCGGCGACTGTCTGCGGGCGTTCCGATATCCACGTATAGAATCCAAAAAATAAAATATTAAAAATATTAAAAAAAAACGATTCTGGCAAAAAGCTTGTTGTCCTCGCACGGTTTGCAGTGCGGCTTAGGCTAAGCCTTGCAAACGGCATCGCGAGCTGCATCAAGCTTTGGACCACGCCTTGGTCATAGCGTTTAGTCCCCGCTCACAAATCCACGAGCACAATATAAAAAAAAATGGAATCGTTATTGCCTCAATCCATCGAACCCGGTGATTCCGTGGGGGCGAAAGCCACAACTCCGATTACATGCGATAACAAGAAGTGAAAGTATGGACAGAGAGATCCGAATACCTTGCCCAATCTGTATGACACCGGTAAAGCTCTAACGCGCCGTGTCCTAGCCCCACAAAGCCCCTCCCTGGCTGCGGTAGTAGAAATTAAACTATGGCGATGCATCGCAAGCATTGTAGCATCCAGACTGTAAGGTCCTTGGGCCCTTTACTAACAATGCCTTCAATCGCTAGCAGAGCCATCGGGGCACCCAAGGTACCTATAGGTACAAAGGATGTCAGACTTGCGACGTACCTAGATAGGTACCTATTTGTAGTTTCGATGAGCGCTAGTACTTCTATAATAGTGCATACTAATACTGTAGCGGAAGTACCTTAAAGTTAGCGCTTTCATAGGCGTTTCATCCTTATCGGTGCCGCGTTGGAGCCTTATCGGCACGTAACAGATACAGGAGCTACCACGGCCTCCCTGTCTCAACTACAGCTTCAGCCTCACCAGCCCACCTCTTGTAAGCCTTATATGAATGATTTTACAGCACCTATTTACAAAAGCGGTGCAGATACAATCCTATTTAATCTCATCAGAATAATTTTTGCCGAATTAATTTTTTTTTTGGGTCACAAACTAATAGAAAAACGAAACCAGATGAAATGAAAATCAATTGTAATTAAAACACTATATATTTTACTCCTCTGCAATATTTTGAATGTTATCTGATGTAGATAATCAGGTATCAACATCTTTTGCAGCAATGATCTGCTTTGAGAGGGTGGCGCTAGCAGGGAAAGGAAGTTAAGTTCCCGCCAGTTGCGCCAAGGGGTGCCGGATCCACTTTCTTCGCGATACGAGCTAGAAAACACTCGCGTTTATAAAAAAAAAAAAGTAAAAAAAATAAAAAAAACCCTATACAGCCACGCTAATTGGAAGGAACTCTATGCAGTTTTGTCAGCGCTTGGCTGGAAAAAAGAACACACTTTTCTGCGGACGGTCAGAAGAAGAAAGTGACAGGGGGGAGGGA